>ML829722.1:46405-61163 GCA_009831015.1 Picea engelmannii
TGAAACTTCTGGAATCTCCTTGGAGGGTGAGATTCTTTATGGAAATGGGTGAATCTCTTTGGGGAGTGAGATTCCTTATGTAGTTGGGTATCCTTTTGGAAGTGAGACCTTTTATTTAATCTTTTAGCATGAGTAGCTAGGGTTTGATCTCCATCTCTTAGTAGTACTGCTTCTCGGTTAGCTATTCTTGCTTCTTCTTGAACACATTCTTCCCAAAGACTGTAAAATTGGATTTTTCCCTTTCTTGCACATATAGTTTGGATGAAAGCATCCCAAGGTCTTGTGAGAACATTAAGAGCTATCATTATGTGTTCATATTCATATAGGTTGTCTCTAATTGCTTCTAGTTGTTCCTTGAATTGATAAACCCTAGAGAAGTATTCATGAATGGCTTCTCCTTTCTGCATCTTTGTATTCTTGAGTTGGGTTCTCAAGTTCATCTTCCGATTGATATTCCTTCCTTCATACATTCTGGTTAGGGAATCATTTTTTTTTTTGGAGTATTCTTAGAAGACACTTGAGGGATCAAGTGGTATTTAATAGAGTCTGCAATGATTCTTTTGGCCCTAACCATATCCTTTTGGTACATTGCTTTGGCTGCAACATCTGTGGGTTCTGGTACATTTTCCTTGATGAATAGTGCAAGGTCATTATCTTCAAGAATGAGTGAAATCCTATACTACCAAGAACAAAAGTTTTTCACACCTTCTAACATGTCAACAAGCTTGGTGCTTGCAGACATCTTAACCTAGAGCTGGGAAAATGACCAAAAATTGAAAGTGCTCAGAAATTAAATCGAAACTACCAGGAGGTGCGATTGGATGAGGTGAGTAGGCTGGCATAGTCTGTTTTTAGGAAATCCAATTATTTCCCTTTGAAACCGATCTTGCGCAAATATGGACTGGTACTTCTGGTACTGGTTCTGGTTCTGGTTTCCTGGTACCAGTGAAAACTAGGGTTTCACTTTTCAGAGGCTCTAACCAATGAAAAGGTGCGCTCAAGATGCCAATGAGTTCACTAGGATAGGGTACACTTCCCTAGATAGTTTTTAGGATGAAATTCTCTTCCAACAAAAGCCCTAATTTTCTTGTACAACAACAGTGGCGATTTTGGTTACCTAGTGAAAGGTGCCCTATTTCGTCAAGCTCTGATACCATGTTAAATTTAGAGCTTTTATTAATTTATTTTCAATTTGCTAGACAATAATAACATAAGCATGATCATTGATAGAAACAAAATCACAAGGTACACAACATTTCTCTTGGGAAACCCTCATGGGGGAGAAAACCCAACAAAAACCTCCTTAATATAGATTGCCAATACAATGTCAATAGAATAAACCAAACACTAGAGAATATACAAGACTGAGCAATGCGCCTCTCTCTCTCCTTCTTTTGAAAACTACAACTTCCTTCAAACTTGCGCACTAGATGAGTGAATTGAGTAATGCGCCTCTCTCTCCTTCTTCCGACAATTGCAACTTCCTTCAAACTTGCACACTAGATGAATGACTTGAGTGAGTGGGTGAATGAGGCACTAGCCTCTCTTATTTATACTAGCTGAGGAGCGCTAGGGTGGTGTCTCTTCATTAGGCAGGGACGACTTCTCCAACTAGTGTCTAAAACAACTTTAATTATCCCTGGGGGTCGACTTCTCAATTATCCTTACTTAATTAGGGTTTGACCAATCCACAAAAGGGGATTGGTCTATATGATAATAACTCAATTATAATTAGAATATTCTTCGCAATTACAATATTTCAACAGGTTCACTTGATGTGGGTTACATCCATGGAGAAATTTCCATGTCCTTCCTTTATTATTATCCAACAAATGAGGGGATACAACCTACAATACACCCGTTGTAACTTCCTCTTATTTTTATCACTGTCTCTTGTCTCAGAATACAATATTCATGCTCAAACACTAGCTGCAATACAATTCCCTCATACATAAAAGAGGGTTTCCTTCTAGGGAAAAAAACCCTAACATAACTTCTACTGTCAAATCTGCGACCTTATAATGAATGGTCTAGATTTACTACAAATGTACAATATTTTACAAGGAAAATTTTCCAAAAAATTCTCTTTGAGGATGCTTCCCCCAAACCCCCACCAAGGGGGTGGCTCCAAAAGATTGTCTCTACCCCCCTGGACCCCCTTGGTGATAGATGTGGTAGGGAAATCCCCACCACCGTCATGAAATTGGATCCAAATACGATTGAAACTATACCTATGAATCAAGAAGATAATCAGGCTCCAAAACCAACATCTTCCCCTTTACATCTCCTTCCACGCCTTCTTGTATTCAATGGTCCTGTAGATATTGTGTTGAATATCTTGCAATTGGCCCTTGCATTTTTCTTTTGTTTAGATTAAAGCATCCACCATCTTTTTGATTGGATCGACCTTGTGATTTCATGTATGCATGTTTATATAATCTTAAATATTATGGCATATTAATATAAACAGAAAAACAACAATATAACTAGCAATGTCATGATTCGAGAGAGATTTCGAAGCACAAAAGACAACAAGAAGAGTTCGTCAGTTTCATAGGTTTCCATGGAAAGTACTTTTTTGTTGTCAATGCCAAGCACACTAACCAACTATTTATTTATTTTTAATCATACATACATACATACATACATACATACATACATACATACATACATATATTATTGATTCATTTTTATCGAAGGAAGTATATTTTTGCAACAACCCCACCTCCCTTAACTTTTAGACTTCACGCACTATAGAATTTGTAATATGTTTATTATTATTGTTTTCAAGATTTATTATTTCATAAAAACCATAGTTGACATCTCACATCTATAATACACAACCCGTTATCACAACAAGAACATGATAGAGAGATTAAAAACTCTTAACAAATACAAAAGACATTGTGAAATGAAATGAAATCTTACCCATCTTAATTAATATGAAAACTATAAAAATACAACATAAGATAAGTTGTTGGTTAGACCAACCAAAAAACAATGGAAAAAAAATGAAGGAGAGAGAAACAAATTGAATTAAAAATATTTAAAAATAATATAAAACTAAATATAAAAAGCATGTCCATAAAATTAACCAAAATTAACTAAATAAAGAAAGACCTTAAAAAAACCAAACAACTAAGTAAATATACTTAAATTAAGACAAAACGACTAAGAAAATCTACTAAAAGAAATTTAAACGACCTAAAACATAGGTCTAAACTAAAAATATGAAGAATTAATCACAAATAATTCATTTAACAAAAAAAAAATAGAAAACAAGTGCATGGAAATAAAAGCTAAAATAAAAATAAAAATAGAAAAAGGTAAACTTGATTGGTTTTACTAAAATAAAACATAAAAACCTATACTAAAAACACGCAAAAAAACACTTGAGAGGTAAACAAAAACAAAAAGGTAAAAAATCTTAAAGTAGCCACCACGAAGGGCAAAAACACAAATACGACCCTAAATACAAAACATGAAAGAAACCATAATGAGGACAAAAAATTGACAGAAAACGAAAAATTGCAAAAAACCTATACATGGAGAACTTGGGAATTTTTTTCTTTGGGGGATCATTGCAATGGATTCGAAGAATGGGAAGCCAAGCCCACTAAGCTTAAGGCCACCATCCTTGTTAATACAATGGTTTGTCTTCAAAATTTCTATCGCCTTGCTTATACAACTTTATACAACTTTTCACGTAGCCAAATATTTTGTATCCTCATATGAATATGATGCTTTATTTGTTTGAATGCTCTGCTAGGGTTGAGAACTTAACATTTATCATTAATAATAGCAGCCATATGATCCCTAACTTTGATTTGAATTGACCTCTTAGTTTTCTCAATATAAGCCCATAAGAACAAGGAATATTTTTGACCTCTTAGTTTTCTCCATATAAGCCCATACGAATAAGGAATATTATAGAACCTTTTTTTTATTGTTGTGGGTTCATGAGTTTTTAATCGATTTGAGGAGATTTTAGATAGTGTTGGGAGCTTTTAGAAATGTTTTGATTTTCTTTCTTCTTAGGATTTTAGATATCTTTTTTAATGTGCTTTGGACATAAGGGATCATAAATTTATGTCCTACTTTGGCCTTGTTACCTACTTCATGAATTCTAGGAACTTTGCTAGTATTTTGGAACACTTTATTGGCATGCCACTCTTTATATCCCGTATTCTTGAAGATCTCAATGAAGTGTCATGTCTCTTGATCTAATTGCTCATCCTCTAAGATTCTTAGGGCTCACGTGACACATATGTTAATAACCACTAGTTTATTGAACGTTGATGATGGGAATCAACATGGAAGTACTTCTCAGTATGAGTTTTCTTATGATAGACTTGATGGGCCAATGAACCATCAATGCTTTTGGAGACAAGCACATCCCATAACATAATGGCACTGTTATCCTCTAATTCCATAGTAAACTGGATATGCTATGATTTTCTTTTTAGATGTTCAACAAACTTGTTGAGGTCATCTTTACAATGAAGCTATTTTTCATAGTGTCTTCAACATATATAACCCATAAATATAGCTTAAGGGGAGAGGATTTCAAGGCCTTTCCCTCAAAATGATCCATGAAAATATTTGCTACTACTAAAGATAATGAGGATCTCATTGCAACTCCACTAGTTTAAAAGTAAGTTGTTTGTAGAAGTAAACAATTTGAAAATTTTATATTGCACTGATATGTTTGGCCCTAGTTCTTATTTTTCAATATGACTTAGTCAATTCTACAATTGAACATCCTTCTCATGAATAAAGATTAAGCAATCCACTACTAAATAAAATTTCAAATGACATGTATTTTTCCACATTAAGCAAACTTTTCATGTGAATGCATACTTAATTGAAATCTAAGGAATTTGAGAGAAAATTGAAGTGCTTTTGCATATGATGGATATTCCCCATTAAGTAATCTCTTCATGTGAACATTTACTTAATTGAAATCTAAAGAACTTGAGAGAAAATTGAAGTGATGGATATTTTTTTTTTGACATACTTTGATAAATTCAACTTTTCATGAATTATAGTTATTGATACGAATTAAACATTTCCAAAAAACTATTTTAATCATTGTAACATACTTTGTTACATTAGTTAATACAAAATACAAAAGTCTTCCAAGTACATTCATTAGAATTTTCCATCACTTAATCACCACATACAACCTTATAGTATACTAAAGGAAAGCTAGAAATAAACAAAAAAAAATACAAATATTGGGTCCTCAACCCTTTTCTATCAAATATTTTAAGACATTAATTGTTATATCCCAAATACTAACCATGGTCTCTTTGATGAAAATGATCCATCTCTGAACTCCTAAATTATGCCTAAAAAATCTCCAGCAATAACTCCTCCTTCGACAGAACATCAACGTTCGAATTCAAATATTAATAAATATGATGGAAAGAGATATTGTGAAACGGGGTCTCCAACCTCCTAACCTCTTTAAATATCAGTGGTAGGTATAATTTTTCCAACTTAAACATGCTTGTCACCCACTTTATAACTAGAGTTGAATCAACAAAGACCTACAAATCCTCCACCCCTTCTTCTATAACTATTCTTAAAAGGAGTTTCAATTTTAAGAGTTTAGTATAAATGTTTGAGCCATCCACTGGGCCAAATTTAAAATTTGGATAATGATTTTCACTACGGAACAAAATGCCACTAACACCACTCATAGCTTGATCTGATTGCCTAGCCCCACCCCCTGTCTTTTGAATTGGTGGGTGTACTAGTATCCTATCATGCACTAGTTGTGTAGAAGGAATGGAAATATGAAAAATATATCTAATTTGTGAGGCACATTGAAGGGGAGGGATAAGATTCTCCTAAAAAAACTCTAAGTTTCTAGCAAGCCATATGTGCTAGGAAGCCACTATGGGCAATGCCTTGAACGTCTTTAGTTCCTTCTTTTGATTCCAATGTTTTAAACATTCCACAAGAGTGTTCCCTTGCCAACCATATTTCACCCTGAAACTGATTCTATCTCCAACCAGATCTCTCTTTCAAAGGAACAACTAAATAAAATATTATCTGTACTTTCTAAGAATTACTTACACATATTGAATCGACAAGGACCACACATACTCTATTTTTGAAGGACCTCCCAAGTTAATGCCTATTTTTTTAAGGTGAGCCACATATTGAGTTTTACTTTAGGTGGGGATTTGCGTTTCCACCACCATACTATCCCATCTTGAGCTTCCTCAATAAAGATTGCTTGTAACCCAAGTTTGGAGTATAATGCCCCAAGTTTGGATTCTTTGATCAATTAGGGAATATTCCTCTTCTTTGAGCCTAATATGATTACTATGTAGTTGAAAGACAAATCTCCTCCATTACTTAGCTTCCAGTTCATAAAAAATTAACTGTCCATCCCATTTATACCCTTGAAATCAAATAGTAGTAGTGGCTCAACTAAAGGTTAAAATACCTATATTCTGCAACATTATTATTGGTTCATTTGGTAGCCTATGGAATTATCCACTCTCAACCCAAAGTTTTGAGCCTATCCTTAATTTATCCCCTCTCCCAATATTCTATGGCAGCCAATTTTCTAGCAGTGGGAATGAATGAACTAAATCCTTCCACAAAATTGACACATTTTTAATGGACTTATTCTTTTGTTTGACCCATTCTTCTAGTGACAATAGTTCAATATATTTTTTGGAGACCGAAATCCTAAATCCATCCTTAGCCTACTCAATCTCCATATAATTTTGCTTTCCAATGCCTTCCCAAAGAAACAAATGTTTTTTAGACCCCACCCACCAACCCCTTTAGGCTTGGCCAATGATTGCCACTTTACAAGTGGAAATCCAATTGTTTATCGCTTCATTGTCCTAATAAGTTTAAAACATATCTTCCTAATAGATTCCAGTACCATTTTAGTAATATAAGCTTGAGTATGCTAGTAAACAAGAATGGCCACCAATGCAGTCTTAACCAAGGTTAACCTACCACCAAGTGATATCTATTTATTACACCACATCTTGGTTCTTCTTTCAACGTTCTCAAACAATGACTTGCAATCCCTCTTTCTGTAATCATTGGGTTTCAATAGAAACCTTAGGTACTTAAAACCTTCTTGAAGGTCCACCTCCTAGAGAGGAAAAATCTCAAGAGTACTTCTAACATAGCCCTCCTCCACCTTATTAAAGGAAATAGAAAATTTATGCAAATTTATCTCCATGCATGTTGTTCTTCTACAAAATATTAGCTCTCCTTTAAATTGGTTACATCTTTTCTTGAACCATTGCAAAAAATTAACACATCATCTACAAATAGGAGACAAGTAAAAAACAAATAAACAATAACCTTGATACCACCTAATTATTTAGATCTATTAACCTTAATAATTGTCCAACTCAAACAATCTACAATGATTAAAAAGCGTAAGGGAGACGATATACAACATGCTAACCCCTAGATTTTCACCCTTAAAAGTCTTGAGGGTTAAGAGCCAGCATGCAACACTTTGGTTGGCATACTGAGATTTTCCCAGGGTTTTAACACTTACTTTGAGCAGTAGGATGGTTCACACATGAGGCAGGTACATGATCAGTACAGGGTTACTTACTTCAAGAGTCACAGTCTACTTGGTTTCCATGTGTTTGTGAGAGAAAGATGTATACATGTGTTGCAACATTTTAGGAGGCACGATTTGAGTGGGTCTCCTGATAGTTTGGGGTGGTTCAAAGCATACAGTATGAGTCCTTGCAGGATTCTAGGCCCGATGACATTTTTTTGGGCGACATGCAGGAACTTGCTATTTTTGGTAGGTTGTGATTCAGGCCCCAGATTTAGATTTTGAGAGTGCAATATTGATCCTTGAGGCATCTAGAGGTCTTTGGACCTTTTTCCGGATGATGTCACCCATATTTCTATTTTTAACAGGTTGGGCACTAGGGCTCGCATGTCGGTTCTGATTGCATATTCAGATCCCTTGTAAGAAGACGCGATCAATGAGTATAAAGTCAAGGGAATTTGGACAACTTTCTGTTTTTAGCAGTGTCTATTTTTAGCAATAGACACATAATGGTGCTCACCCAGTCATGCCGAGCATTTGTGGAAAGTTTGGGTCAGTTTCGACAGTTTTCAAAATTTTGGGACCGGATGGATATTTTTAGCAGTTGCTACATTTAACAAGTCTAGCAGTGACAAGTGGCGAGATTAGATTCCGACATATGGCCGATTTTTAGTGAGGTGTGACATCTACATGGCATTATTTGACCAAGGACGCACGGGGTAGAAATTTTGTGGAGAAAGTTTAACCAATTGGGCTAGCTTTTCCTGCTAATTCTTCTTCACCCGTCATAAAACCACTTTCCGTACATTATCCCTAAAACCCATTTCCCTTTAATTCTATCATAATCCTAAACTCAGATCCCTTTGTCCTAAACCTCTATCCTAATCCTAAACCCAATTTCCCTTTCCACACTACCCTCACTCACCTTTATCCTAACCTATTCATCTAACCCCTTTAATTAATTAATTAATTAGCCTTTTTCCTAACTCCCTCCTCTCATACTTACTACTCAAATTTTTCCTAACTTATACCCACATACCCACTTTCTAGAACCACTTATTTTCTAAACCTTTATCTTTAATTAAATAAAAAATCTTTTTATTTTAATTAATTAAAAAAAAGTTTTGCCCCCCTTCTATCCTCCCATACTTACTTCCTCCTTTGATATAACTCATGCCCATCCATTTAATAAAAACCCACTCACATTTCCATTAATTAATTATTTAATATGCCATCCTTTATTAGTTTGTCCCCCATGTGAAGCATGCGTATCTCATTATTAAACATGTTCATCCCTTTTAACAAAGCACGTATCTTAAAATAATATGCATGCTCATTCTTTTGATTAAAAATGTGTGCATGGCTTAAATACCTCATGCGCTAATTCCCTACACTTTGGCATGGGTCCCTTCTCCACTCACACACTCCCCATTGCGACACCCCTTACATCATCTTCTCACTCACCCATGCATTACACTCCCTCACGTTTTCCGTACTTCTCTTTCATCCACGTGATCCACCCCCTCATGCGCATGCTAGTTCCCTCTTTCCCTTGCATCCGCATCCATTAATCCCCTCTTCCACGTGAATGCCTACGTCATTTTCCACTTATCCCATGCGACTAACACTTCATGCCAACTCTATCCACGCATGTCTTTCCTCTTTTTTTTCATATGTTTGTCGAGAAGTTGGGAGCGGTTATTGTAAAACTTCACAGAAAAAGGGCCGAATACAAAAGCTAGATGAAAAAGCAATCTGTCCCATAGGCTATTTTTAACCTCGTGGACATTAAAAATACTTTCTTTCTTTCTTTTTTTCTATGCCATTACTTCTCCATTAGCGCATGGTTTCTTTACTTCTCCCATGCATATGCATATGCATGCTTTCCTATTTCATGCACATCTTCTTTCAACTCTTTGTCTATCCCTTCATGCGTATACCTTCCCTTTTATCTCCCATGCGCCATGGTTACTTCTATGGGGATTTGTGTCATTAGTCCTATATATTGGATGGTTTACATGAGTTATGGGGATTCTTGTAGTAGCAACATAGTGTCTTTCTCATTCTCTTCTCTAGTCTAGTGGCTCCTCTTTGAGCAAAGTAGTTATTGTATTGGTTGTAGGTTTGTCAAGTGTGAAACAACCAACTCTCTTGGAAGCTTTATTAATAAAGAAGTGTGTGTTTTTCATTCAAACCTCTTTTCTTGGTGATATTATGGTAAATTTGTAATCTGATATGTCATTTTCTGAACTGTTTATCATGGTTAATTTCGATCATTTTGAATAGTTTTCATCTTCTTTCTAGTCTATCTTCATTATGCTAACCCTGCAGGTTCCCTCCAAACGTATAAGATTGATTTTCTCACTGTTTTAGACCACTTTCACACAATGTCTGAGACAAAACAGCTCGCTGAATTTTTAGTTTTAACGCAGAAAATCAGACCTTAGATCAACCAACAAGGTGCTTCATTGTGCCTAGGGACTCCCCCCAGAGGCTAGCAAGCACTAGCCCAAACAGAGAGGGGTTTAGCCCATGACATGTGGGGCTATTTCTCCTATAATTAGCCAAGTTTTTACCGCTGTCATAACATGTTTATCATCTCAGATTGAAGGGTAGAAATTTGTGCTAACACTACCTTGCCCAAGTCCTCCACTTAGCCTAAAGAAAATGGAAGAGGGGCCATTTATGAGTACTACAAATGAGACAGAGGTTATGCTTCCCATAATCCAGTTCATCATCTAGAAACATAACCCAATATGAATTAAGATAAGCCTCAAATACAACCAATCAAATCTCTCATAGGTTTGGATAGATCCAATTTCATTATCATATCCTGCATCCTTCGATTTTTTATAGTATGTATCTCTTCTTGAGCCACCCTTATGTTAGAGCATATTCCCATCTGCTAAGCCTTAATATCTCACCTAGGTCATCTAGAACTTTGTCTCATGATTCTAGTGGTTAAAAATTGACTAATTTTGACAAAGTGAGCCATGCATATGCTCTATCCCTAGATTTTAGGGAGAAAGATACTATCTTTTTCCAGAAAGGAAGCACTTCTCACTCTCTTCCTTAATTTTAGCATCCTATTTCCTAACTTTAGGACTCTATTTCCTATGTTTGAGTTCTAAGAGACATTTTAGGAACCTAGTCTATATATTCAAGGAAGGAAGGTGCTCCACTTCAAGGGTTTTATTGCAGTATTACAACCGATTTCTCTCAGATTTGCAGTATCTATAGCTCTGGTTTTCATAACCTTTATTTGCATCCATTAGTAATTATTTTTTAGAAAATATCAAATATGATCAGTCATGGAGATTCCATTAGAGAATTACCCAGGTTTCAATTTCCACATGTGGAAAGTGAATATCCATATGTAATTAATGAATGCAAAAATTTGAGGAATTGTCAAAGGAATCAAGACAACACCTGCAGATCCGACCAAGTTGATATATTAGGAGACCAAAGATGATAAGGAAAAATCCTTTATTGGCCTTTCTCTCTCAAATTCGAAGGTACATCATGTAGATCTATACAAATCATCTAAGGAGATCTGGGAAAATCTCAATAAGTTATTTGGGGTAGAAGTAGTGAATGTAAAATTTTCCCTAAAATTACAGTTATTCAACTTTAAGATACTAACTGAAGCCACCATGTCAAGTCACGTCGACAATATAAGATATATTATCAGACATCTTGGAGAAGTCAAGGCAATAGTTGATGAGGAGGAAGACACGACTATTTTCCTGAACATTTTTCTGCCTAAATACAATAGTGTTATCTTTACCCTAAGTCAACTACCTTCACAAAGTCTGGATGAAATGATTTCAACATTGCTAGCAGAAGAAAAGAGAACCACTAAAGGTGAGAGCCAATTAGAACTTACATTCTATTCAAGAAACAACCGCAATATATCAACAAAATACAAAGAGGAAATAAAATGCCAATATTGTAAGAAGCTAGGTCATACAGCTTGGAATTGTAGATAGTGAGCCAATGTCATTCTTAAGGGAAAGGTCAAAGATAGAAATCATGTAACGCGAGTATCCATGATTGAAGATCCACCAGATGCTAATAGTGGTGAAGTGTCTACTAAATAAAAGGGATTTTATGAATTTTAGGAAGCCCACGCTTTGAAGACAGGAAGGGATCCATTAATAACTCAAAATAAATTGGTGCCCAGTTAGTTCAGAAGTTGTGGATCTAGGGAAAGATCCCTCATTAGTTGGAGAGACGTGCATGTGGATTGTAGTATGCTAGTGAAGTTATATTACATGCATGTGGATTTATATCCATTAATTAATTTCAGGAGATTTGTGATTCGAGATTTCAGGGAGGTAGAATCCGAGAAGTTGGAAATTCAACTCAACAACTACACTGTTACGATGGTTATGAGGCATATTGATGGAGCTCAAACTGGTACAAGAACCATGTTCAAAGAATAAGGTTCTAAAGGATGTTACTGATGTTTAGTGTTCTGTTTATGTGTTTTATATTCAATATATGTATTCAATTTCAACACGATATGCCTTGGGGGGGGTGTGGTATTAGAGATATAAGGTTTACTTGTAATAAAATCAGAAGTTATGACTTTAGAATATGTTAATATTTACTTTTTGTGTAAATCAATCTGTCCCACATTCATAAGTGGAAATGCTTTGATTAATGAACATTGACATATAAGGAGGTAAAATCCTTTGTAATAGATGCACCATTTCTTCATTGATAATATCATATGGTTTTATTGTGAGTATCTTTCTTTGATCTTAGTTATGTGACTCAAACCTATCTAGGGTTTCCTCATTTAGTGACCTTTTTTATTTTGCAATATTCTTCACCAAATTCAAGTCTTTGCTGACCAAGATCAAGCTACGTGGGATAGATACGAATGAATATCAACTCATTCTTTCCGTTCTATCAAAATTGGGTCTCGAATACTCAATGCGTGTCTCTTATTTTCATGCTACAAAACTAGCAATGGGAGATTCTTCCCATCGATGCTTTTGTTGATTCTCTCACTTGTGAGCAAGATAAAATTGTTCAAATGGGTGTCCTCGGATCATCAAAGGAACATGCACTTGCAACAAATGAGAATTCTAGCAACAAATTCAAACAAAGAGTCAAAGGCTGGAAAGACACAGATCCTGAAAAGGTCAGTTTTCACAAATCTTCCGAGGAGACCTCCAATAATAAAGGGGGGAAATAAACTAAGGATAAAGTGAAGAGTAGTTATTTCAATAGAGGATTTCATTTTTAAAATGCATGCATGAAGAAGACAATTGATCAAATGGAACACATCCTTAAGGAGAACAATCTAGGTGGACAAGTAGTAGAGAATGCTAAGAAGAAGGAGGCTGAAAATCTCCCTGATGATAAAGCAAAAGGAAGAAATGGCCATGATTTATTTTTTGTTCATGCATCATCGGACACATGAATTCTTGATTTAGTATCCTTTGATAATATGGATACCTCAAAGAATTCCTTTAGTTCCTTGAAGCCATGCATTGGTCCTCCCAATTTAATGGGACATAATTCACTAGTCAAGGTATGTGGGAAAGGTGTAATTGAATTAGAGCATGGATATTTTCAAAATGTGTTGCATGTACCCTCACTATCCATAAATTTTCTATCTATATATCATATCACACATTCAGTGTCTGAAAAGCAAGTGGTATTCACTTCTCTTCGTTTGAATTTTCTATAATTTCGAATCCTAGACTTTCATCCTTCTACATAGAAGCCAATACATCATTTAGTTCAACCTTAGACACCTCTTCCACCAGTTGTTCATTTTTATCTTCCCCTACAAAACTGGGAAATTATGATGCTATCTTCATTATCTCTGCAATATTAACCTTATCTTGTTCTTGGTATAGACCTCTAAAATGAGCAACCCCAATATCATCTAACTCCTTAAAGGACCTAGACATACTTTCATCCTCCTTTTTCATTTCACATATAATATTGATTTTTTCCCTATAATTGGTGTATTTATGGAAAAACTTGGCATTTTCATCCCCATTTGCAAGCCACAAAGATTTATATTTTAGTTTCCATTGAATTTCCTTGGCATCTAGTAGATTTGTCTTTATCATTTCCAAAATTTTCAAGGCTTCTATTGAGTTATCATTTAAAGTACCTAAAAAATATTGAGCATAAAAAGTTGCTATTAGTTTTTCTACATCAACCAAAGCCCCCTCATCCTTTTTCCTTTTAGCATAGGCCTAATTGACCACAATCGTTTTTTTTTTTTTTTAATTTATCCAAATTGAATGCTATTATAGTCCATAGCTAAAAAAATAGGCAAGTGATTGGAATCTCCTCTCACCTCAACCCAAGATTGAATTCTTTTAGAGTCAATTCAAACAAATTTAGATACTAGGAATATATCCAACCTTTTGGAAATCTTTTATTCCCTTAATCTCATGTTTCTTATAGTTGGAGATAACTCCACTAGTTCCACATCTATAATCCTAGATTCCTTGAACTTTTGAAAGAAAACGTCAACCAATGGATCTTCTCGTGTAGATATTCCCCAAATCTGTGATCTTTCACAGGTAAAACTAAGGTCACAACCTAGAATTAGGTTACCATTCCTTAGAAAATTATTTCCAAACATCTCCTCCCAAAAGAGAACTCTATCCTTATAAGGTCCATGCACATTTAACACTGAGTATACCATCCCCGAATTTGCTGCAAAGAAGACATCTTATAACCCTAAACGGAAAAAAAAGGACATAAGTTTGACAAAAAAAATCCTGCAACGTTAACAAACCCCCAAAGTTCCAAATTACATCAATGACCAAAAAATTCCAGTTCTTCCAAGACCTAGAAAGCTCATCAATCACTTTTTCCCCTTCCCCTAGGGTTTCTTGGAGCAATGGAATATATGGATTGTGAATATGCGCCATTATTCTCAAGACAAGATTCTCAAAGACCTTTCCCAATCCCCTTATATTAAGAGACATGACTCCCATGGGTAACCCTTAAATTGTTTTTTTGCTTCCCTCACTTTACATTCATAAATTTTTTATTTTGGGCTAGTGATATGAGAAATTTCCATCCTTCCCCACCTCACGACCTAGGCCCCATTCAACCACACCAATATCAAGAAGAATAGACCTTTTCCTAGATTGTAGTGTATATTTATAGGATTATAAGCTAGATTTTCCTTCATATATGTTTGAACTATGAGGAGTTCTA
>ML829722.1:61194-85038 GCA_009831015.1 Picea engelmannii
CCTAATGGAGATTTTACTAAATACAACATGCTCACCATTATATACTCCATCCTTTTCTTGGACACATGCCCTTTCTTTCCAATATTGATAGGGAATGACAAAGACCCTTCAAACCCAAACCTAAATCCATGGGAGAAATACTTTTAGGAATTCCAAATCAAAATTTGAAGGGAAAAATGACTTTCCCAATAACCCAACTATGGTGGAAAATATTGTCTCTTTGACTTTTTTAAGGGGGTCCTCCAAAGGTCACTTGAGTCCTTTAAATTCCCCCTCTTGACCATCATATACCACCTGAATTAGATCATGTACTTCACCACTAGATCTATATTTGGCCTTCTCTACTTCTTACTTCGATAGTGATCCAGGATCTTTTCGTCAGCTGACTTATTAAAGAATCGTATTAAATGAGCATAAAAAAAGTACACCAAAAAGAAGAAAAATCTCAAAAGGAAAGAGACATAAGCATGCAATATGAACACAAAGAATTGGATAATGGAGTTCGTCCTTGGTGGACTACGTCTCCGGGTCCTTCTCTCAAATGGGTAGGTCTTTTTATTAACTCCACAAAAGAATTGGGCAAAATACATAAGTATACCTCATTCTGGAGTTAAGCCACAAAATCTTTGCTCAGATCAGAAAAATAACATCACCACTGCGTTTGTGGCGTCGAATCACCTAAAAATGATTGTCTCCATGCCTCGATTTGAGTCTAACACTTTCAGGCCCAAGAGACACCTCTGCCTCGATTTTTGTGCCATTGCCTATGCAATAAATGACTGATAAAATCTCAAACTACGTGCATAGTATAGAAAAATGTGCCTTTGTACCATATGACCATGCCTTGGTGTGATCTCCCCTTGTACATTGGCAGTGGCCCCTTCTTATACAAAATTTTGGTGGTTATGAATTGATTGGTCGTTTGGCATAGTGGTTGTGGATGCTATATTAAGGCAGTAGTTTGGCGGAGGTCCTAGGATTGAATCCCATAGGCCTCCCCATTTTAAACATTTGTTATAACAATTTTGGCTGGTGGGCTGCTATACAGTTGGCGGAGGCTACTAAAATGACAGGCAGTTGCTATATTTGGCGGGACCTCCGCTAGATTTGGCGGGGTCCTGCTATTTATATATATTTTTTATTTTTTCGTTCGCTGAGCCTCCTTGTGCATTTAAGGGGTGTCACGTGGCACCCTCCAATTGGGCCACGTGGCATCCGCTGATTGCCCCACTTGGCTGCTGATGTCAACTCCACGTCACCCCCATACTAGACACCTCCACGTCACATCCGTACTGGACATGTGGCGCCTTATGGGTGGTGCCACATGTTGTCACCTGGGGGTGCCATGCGACGCATTTTTTACCAGTCCACATGGCACCCTGAAAATCCTATTGGTGGGTGACACGTGGCATCCTTTTGTGCTACCACATTACATGATGACATCATCATGACATGTGTCACCCTCCATGCTTTCCACATAGGCTATACAGACGATGACATCATTTGTATTGATGCTTACGTCAGCAGTACGAATGCTGATTCATCCCTGTTGATTGGGATAGGTTGACCAAAAGTTTGACCACGAATATCTTTCGATCCGTAACTCCGTTTGACGAGCCGTTTGCTTCGTTAAAAATCTTGTGACACGCTCTTTAGGATCATGCCATTTTCACTGAGTTTGGGGAATTTTATTTTTTCCCCTTTCTCTATCTGCTAAATCCATTATGAGCATTCTCAGTTGTTCTTAGCCTTCTCTAGATCATTTTTGGATCATGCCTTCCCACTGAGAGATTTTTGGACCACCAAAAGATTTCATCAATAACTGGTAGGTGAGGGAAGAGTCCCCTCACTTTGTCCTTCTCAATCCACTTTGCCTTGCTTGGATGTGTGCCCTTTAAGCCTACTCGAAGATAATCAACATCACCCCTGTGTGAAGTCCTCATCCTTCTTCCCAGGATGATATCTTCTTACAACTTATCCAAGTACTCAGGTGCAAACTCATCAATTGAAGGTATTGAAACTTCTTCATCCCGATCCATGATCATGGGAGGCTCAAAAAGTTTCAAATTATCCGCATTTACAATGGAGTAAATCTGCATATATGATGGAATATCCAAATGAAAAGCATTAGTGACACTTTTCTCTAATATAGTGAAGGGTCCATATCATATAGGCTTGAGTTTCTTGCCTTCACCCTTCAATCATTCCTTGTTGATACGAAGCCATACCCAGTCTCCAACCTGGAACTGATGATCAACCTTGTGCTTGTCATGATGAGCTTTATATTGTGCTTGACTCTTCTCCAACTGTTCCCTGACTGCCTGATATATCTGTTGAATCCTCTGTATGAACTTGCGGGCTTTGTCTGTTGTTCGTTCTTCATCCACATCGACATCTATCCCATACATTAGGTGCAAAGGAACCCTGTGTAGGTACCCAAAACATGTCTGAAAAGGTGAACTCTAAGTGGATGAATGTAAAGCTCGGTTATAAGTATGTTGTACATAAGGTATCTGTTCATCCCATAACTTAGGATGCTTTCTACAGTAGCCTCAAAGAAAAAGTGCCACTATTATGTTTACCAGCTCTGTCTGTCCATCGATCTGTGGATGAAAAGCAGTGCTCCTCTTCTATTTGGTGTCCATCATTCTCCACAAGATAGTCCAAAAATACCTAAGGAATTGAGTATCTCGATCCAAGGCAATGGACGTGGGTAACCCAAAGTGAACCCAAACATGTTGAAAGAAGAGATTAGTAGTCTGCTCAGCAGTGATTTGATTTTTACATGGCATCAAGATACACATCTTGTTGAACCCATCCATTGCAACATACAAATAATCATGACCCGCTCTGGTCATTGGTAAACCCGCTACAAAATCCATGTAAATGCTTTCCCATGGATGGGATGGAACATGAAGTGGTGAGTATAGCCCCAATTTTATATTAGTGGGCTTACAAGTAGATCACATCACACACCCCTTTACATATTTAGTTACAATTGATTTCATTTGAGGCCAATAATAGAACCTCTGCAAATGAGCCATAGTTTTTCCTACCCCAAAATGCCTAGACACAAGAGAAGTATGAGATTTTCGTATTACATGGAATCATTCACTTGTAGGAATACATAGCTTCCCAAGATGATAAAGTAATTTTCCCTGCAGACAATAGTTCTCTACCTATGCACCACGGGTTAGCTTCTCATATACTTCTTTAAAATCTTCATCGATGACATATTTCTCTACATAGCTATCATGAGATAAATAATTATTCTTCAAAATAATAGAGGCAACAATAGGAGGTCTAGAAATCATATCGACTACCTTATTACTTGTACCCTTCTTGTATTTGATTACCAAATGAAATTGTTGTAGAAAACCCATCCATCTGTAGTGTCGAGATTGCTGCAGTTTGGTCTGTTCTTGGAGATACTATAAGGGCTGGTGATCTGTATGTATAATTGTTTCCTTCCCTAACAAGTAATTCTTCCATTTCTTTACGCTTTGAACTAATGCATACAACTCTTTATCATATGCAGGATGGGTAACAACCACTTGGTTAAAAGTCTCAGAGTGGTAATAGAAAGGCTTACGATATTGCATCAATACTGCACCCATGGCGTATCCGCTTGCATTTTTCTCGATCTTGAACAACTGTTGAAGATTCGACAGTGCTAATAATGGTGCGGTACTGATATTCTCCTTCAAAGTGTCAAAATCTTTTTGTTGCTTTACTTCCTACTGAAATGTGTTCTTCACACTGGTTAAGACAAGCAAAGGAGCTATTATAAAGGATAAGTTGGGAATGAATCTCCTCCAATACTGAACTGCACCTAAGAAGCTTCAGATCTCGGTCACACATTTGGGCTCAGGCTATTTTACAATTACATCAATTTTGGAAGGATCAATCTTCAATTGTCCTTCCACGATATGTCCTAAGTATACAACTGCAGTCTTGCCAAATTCACATTTAGACATTTTCACATACAACTTTTCCCTTTGCAAAGTATCCAATACTTGTTTTACATGCCTTACATGTTCATCCCAAGTCCCGCTAAAAACAAGAATGTCGTCTAAATATACAATCACAAATTTATCTAGGAAAGGCCTAAATACATGATTCATCACACACATGAAAGTTGTCGAAGCATTACAAATCCCAAATGACATAACTAACCACTCAAACAATCCTTGTTTTGTTTTAAAGGCAGTGTTCCATGCATCCTGTTCTGCGACTCTGATTTGATGATATCCACTGTGCAAATCCAAATTAGTGAAATAAACAACATTCTTCAATTGATCAAGTAAATCATATATATGAGGAAGAGGGTATCAATTTTTCACCGTGATTTTATTCAAAGCCAGGTAATCAACACACATTCTCCATGTGCCATCCTTCTTTGGCACAATCACGATCGGAAAACCACAAGGTGATGAAATGGGCCTAATGACCCCTTGATCCAATAATCCATGTACCTGCTTCTTGATCTCTTTCATCTCCACAACTGACATCTTGTACATGCCCACATTAGGAAGAGGAGAATCCTGGTGAAGATGTATCTCATGTTGGATTTATCTCTTAGGAGGTAATCCATGTGGTTCCTGAAAAATATCATCATACTTAGAAACAATATCAATTAATTCCTTTTTATGAGATGGATCACACCCTTGGAAAGCGTCGGATGTCTTGACATATTTCTCTTTGACGACCATGAGTACATATCTCTTATTAGTGGTTACGAGTCTTTTAATTTTCCTTGCACTAACAAGTGTCGTATTTACCCTCATGCTATGAGATCTAACAATATATTCCACTCCCCCTTTAGTAAGGTGGTATTTGTTCTCATGACGAAAGAAGATTGTTTTTCTATCATAAATATAAGGACTTCCCAACACTATGCCACATATATCAAGTGGTACAACATCCAAATCCACTTCATCAATTAACTTTTAAGCAATAGAAAATCTAATCCTACATTGTTTGGTAACATTAAGTTTTTCTTTATCACATAACCAACCAAGAGGATAAGGATTTGGATGTGGTTTCGTTACAAGACCCATCTTCTTGACAAGTGCTTCAGATATTAAGTTTACTTGGGAACCCGGATCAAATAACTCATTCCTCTTTCGTTCATCAACATGAGATTCATCATTGTAACTTGAACTAGCATGAAGAGAATCTTTACCTTGTACTCCAACCGTTGTGATCTTTCCTTCATCTCCTGATTCAGAACCAAGATCTTGCTTCACTGTAGCAACGGTCTATGTCTTCCCCCTTCCACCAAACTGTTTCGGTTTCTTTTTTGGATGCAGTTTCCAACAATGTTCTTCATCGTGGCCGCTCTTCTTGCAATGAGTGCAAGATGGTTTTCCTCCTCTCGTCACTGTAGCGGTCTTCTTGTCCTTCCTTTTGAACTTCTTTAAAGTCTTTTGTGGGAAATTGGAAGTTTTCTTCGTGGGATATTCTTGAACATGTTTCCCCCTGTTCTCAAGGTGAGTGGCTTGCACACAAACTTCGTCAAGACTAGTGGGGTTAAACAAGAGAAAAGTATGACGAATATAATGGTGAAGTGTGCCAATATACTTCATTAAATTTTCATAAGAATCGAAAGGAAGGTTCAATGCGACTTGCGAGAGATTTCTTCCTAAATTATTTGGTGAAAATTTGTACAGTTTGACCTTTACTCTGCCTCAAAATTTTCCATTCTATCATTTCTTTATGTAAATACCCTAATGGATAGAACTACTTCCTTATCTTTGATTTAAATTCCGACCATGAGGAAATAATATTACCACACTTACTTCTGTCCTGTAGCTTTCTCTCCTAGCATACGAGAGTGGTGCCTTCCAATCAAAGAGAAGCCAGTTGTACTTTAACTTCCTCTTCATCAATATGCTGAACACGAAAATATACTTCAACCAGTCGGATCCAATTGTCTATATTTTTATGATTAGCATCTCCATTAAACATAGGTAAATAAAATTTTACATCAAGATTTAGTAATGGTTTCTTAAAAGAGGCTTTATGGCTAGAATCATGAGAATGATGAGAATTCTCAGAGGAAGAAGAACTAGAACTTGAAGGCAAATATGGAGGCTTAGGAGGATCTCCTCTAGCCCCTTGGTTTACCAAATCATCATCATCTGCATGTGCTTCCTTTTTCTTCCCTTTCTTCTTCATCCTCTTCTCGTAATCTCCATACATTTGTTCAACCATTTCTGACATGCGATAAAAAACCATGTGAAAGTTTTTCTCATGTTCATCACACTTGTTGTCTTCTTCCATCTTCTTCCTTCGGGATGCATGACCAACTCTAGGATTGAACGTCTTATGACTGCTCTGATACCAACATGATCCAGGATCTTTTCGTTAGGTGACTTATTAAAGAATTGTATTAAATGAGCATAAAAAAAAGTACACCATAAAGAATGAAAAGATCAAAATGAAAGAGACATAAGCATGCAATATGAAAACAAAGAACTTGATAATGGAGTTCATCCCTGGTGGACTATGTCTCTGGGTCCTGCTCTAAAATGGGTTGGTCTTTTTATTAACTCCACAAAATAATTGGGAAAAATACATAAGTATACCTCATTATGGAGTTAAGCCATAGAAGATTTGCTCAAATCAGAAAACTAACATCACAATTGCATTTCTAGCGTCAAATTACCTAAAAATGACTGTCTCCACACCCCAATCTGAGTTTGACACTTTCAGGCCCAAGAGACACCTATGCCTCTGTTTTTGTGCCACTGCCTCTACAATAAATGACTGAGAAAATCTCGAACTGCATGCCCAGTCTCGAAAATGGTGCCTCTGTACTATACGGCCGCGCACTAGTCTGATCTCCCCTCGTACACTAGCGGAGGCCCCTTATTATACAAAATTTTGGCAGTTATGCATTGATTGGCCATTTGGCGTAGTGGTTGTGGATGATATATTAAGGTGATAGTTTGGCGGAGGTCTAGGGTTGAATCCCACGAGACTCCCCATTTTAAACATTTGTTATAACAATTTTGGCTGGCGGGCTACTATACAGTTGGCAGAGGCTACTAAAATGGCAGGTAGTTGCAATATTTGGCAGGACCTCCGCCAAAATTGGTGGGGTCCTGCTATTTATATATATATATATTTTAATTTTTGTTTGCTTAACCTCCTTGTGCATTTTGGGGGTGCCACATGGTGCCCTCCTATTGGGCCACATGGAATCTATTGATTGCCTCACTTGGCTACTGACATCACCTCCACATCACCCCCCGTACTAGACACCTCCATGTCACCTCCGTACTGGACACATGGTGCCTTTTGGGTGGTGCCACATGGCTTAACCTGGGGATGCCACGTGACACTTTTTTATCGGTTCACATGGCGCCGTGAAAATCCTATTGGCGGGTGACACATGGAAGCCTCTGGTATTGCCACGTGGCATGATGACATCATCATGACACATGTCACCCTTTGTGCTTGCCACGTAGGCTGTATGGATGATGACATCATCCATACTGATGCTGACGTCAATTGTACGGATGTTGACTCATTGCTGCTGACTGGGCTAGGTTGACCAAAACTTTGACCGTGAATATCTTTCGATCCGTAACTTTGTTTGACGAGCTGTTATAAAGCTTACGACATTCTCTTCGTGATCATGCCATTTTCACTGAGTTTTGGGAACTTTTAAATTTTTACCTTTCTCTGTCTACTGAATCCATTCTAAGATTTCTGAGTTGTTCTTAGCCTTCTCTGGATCCTTTTTGGATCAGATAGAGATTCCTACCTTTAAATCCCTTCGCCTTCCTTAGGAGTTGGTACCTTCTTCACATCCAAACTTCCTTCATTGCTAGGATTTTTACTCCATGATACCCTATAAAAATTCAAACAATCCTTAACCAAATGTTCACAAACATGACATCTAATGCAATAGAAAATAATTTCCATGTAATATTGTCTTTTAAAGTAAACACAACTACCCACCTTGATATCAATGGACTTCGATAAACCATATTACAGGTCTAGTTCCACTAAAATTTAGGCTATCAAGAATCCTTTTGATTGTTTGAAACCATAATCCACCTCCACACAATGTCAAAGGTAGTTTCTAATAGCCTTAAGTGCTTCAAATGGTCATTACTCAAGCACTCAACTAGGCAACTTGACCCACACAAGATGTTTTGTGCACTCAACCAGGAAACTTGACCCACACAAGATGTTTTTTTCCCTCTTGGATTTGGGATGAAACTCCATTGATCATTTCTTCAATATAAAATATGTAGACCCCGAAAACCACTTATGTTGGACAATGATGTTAATATCAACTTTGGATCTAAAGTGGAATAAAAGCAACCTTGACCATTATATGGAAGGTTGGTATATAACCAAGAAAATCCCTCCAATGTTTTTCAATCTAGATAACTACTTTTTTCTTTGAGATGAATCTTCCAAAGGTTTTAGTCTATAGTTCCACAACCTAAGACATGCTCATGTCCTCCTTGAGCACCACTTGACTTCACGTTTTTTTATTTTCTTCAAATTTTCTCTTCTCTAGCGGATAAGCCACTTTCTTCTTTAGCCCACATCTCACTTTTGGGCCCCACAAATGATTTGTGTGTTGTTCATCTACACTGTTTTCTAAATAAGACAATTGAATCGAGGATTTCACAAATTTTCCATCCACCAAATTGATGCAGTGAAGCATCAACTAGGGGCATTTAGGATTTTTTAGTGAGTGATCATTTGCACATTTAAGAGTTGTCCTTCCCATCACCATTGACTAGATATTTGAAATTCCAAGACTTGAATAACTCACAATCTTGTCAGTACTCCCATGAAAATCCACTTTTGCATTGAGTTCCAAAGTTTTTGAAAGTTCATTCATCATTAATGTATTCCCCCCATAGGGAGGGTCCTATACCATTACTAGGAGTTAACACATCTCAAGAAACCTTGGAAAATGCATTGGAGAAGACTGACATGCCTTTATTTAGATCTTTGAAGTAGTCAATGATATCTTCATAACCTCCTATACTCTCCAAAGATTTATATCACCTAGGATGGACACTAATACATTTGGCATAATTTATAACATATTTTCTATGATGTTTCAATGACTAAACGACATAATTTTGATGACCATGATTATGAATGTTCATCGAACCATTGATGCTCATATCAATATGTCATTCGTCCGACATACAAACCTGCCACATGGAAACCGTGGAGAGATTTAAATTTCCAAACTTTTGTAAAAAACAATTGTCGCAACTGGAACAACCATATTTAGTTGTCGCGTGTTCGACAAAAAATGTTACCACAAGACATTTTATGGACATATTTGATCTGACAAATAGTTGTCACAACACTTATGTGGTTTGTCAGTGTTGTGATGATATGGTGCACAAATTCTGTCTGATGTATTGTCGACACACTTTCCCTCGGAGTTGTGACATTATGGCAAGGTCATGGCCATCGAAGGTGCGTATATAGGGCATATAATTCCCATTGAAATTATGAATCTATGAGAGGAAATGTTTGTCAGCATTGTGACGCTATGGCACACAATGTTTGTTGGTATTGTGACCATCAGGTGGGCATGGTCCATCAAAGTGTTGTCAAAGCATTGACGCGGCAGGGGCATTTTCCATTGGATATTCGACAATGAATTGTCTAGAGGTAGAGTTGTGTGGAGGTATGGTTGTGTAGAGGTATGGTTGTGTGGATGTATAAGTTGTATGGAGGTATGGTTGTGTGGAGGTAGAGTCATGACAATTTCTTCACACAAGAGATGATCGAAAAATCAACTTTCTTCACACAAGAGATGATCGAAAAATCAACTAAGTATACTAGAGTATTACAACCAAGAGGATAAGAGATAAGTAATGCAGAGAAAGTTAAAATAAGCATAATGTTCCACCCTTCACAGAATTACGAAAGTGACTATGTATGTAGAGTGGATACAAAGTATGCAAAAGTAACCAAATATGGAAAGAATTGGGATGGATGAGGAAAAATGGCTAAATATGGGAAGTTATGAAGGGTGTACAATTTGAGGAATAAGAGGTGCAAAATGGAGGTGGAGGAAGTGTAGAGGAATATGTTGTGTGGAGAAAAGGTTTTGTGTTGGGTTCTCTACATAAGAGAAAAGATCGAAAATAATCTAAGTGTTAGGATATTTAGACACATAGGAGTTATTTAATATCAACTTGGTCTAATGTGTCATTAGGTAAAAGTGTGTTTCTTTAGTATGCATTTGCAGTTAGGTAATCCGACGGTCACAATATGTTCTTGACATAGAGTGATCTAATGGATCATATTCTCCTCGATCTTAAGGAATACATTGATCCATGGCTTAACACTTGATTGGTACATGATATCTATTTAAAGAGCATGGAGGGTCATTTGTTGATGATTGATTGCAATAAAATCTCTTGTAAATATCTCTGTAATGTTTCTCTTTTTCATTAATAAATTGCTCCAAGTGGCCACGTTGGCTGGGGCCGTGGATGTTTCCTTGTACGGTTTTACCATGTCAAAACATCGATGTGTTGATCTTTGATCTGCTTGTGTTATTGGTTACTGAAGGTGTTCATCCTTTGTTGGAATACCCATGTTTTCGAACATGGTATTAGAGCGCATTTGAAGATCCACTTCTGTTGTAGATCAAGATCTTGAAGCCATGTTTCTGCATCTCTATTCTATGACATTTCCATACATTTACAGCCTAAGAGGATTGTTCCATTGTGTCTATAGCGTTCTTTTTTAATTGGAACACTTCTCGTTTCACTTGAAAAGGTTTCCATTTGTCGAATATACGACCATTTTAGTCAGATCCAGAGGTATAAAGCTTGAATATGCCCTTTTTAATTTTTTTTTTTTCCGAGATAATCTTTTGGTTTTCTGTTTTTTATTTTCAGGTTTCTAATCTTTTTGATATGTGTATGCTATTTTCCCTGCACTCTATGCAATCTTGAAAAAATAGAAACATAGCATAAATGGTTTTATTATATGTTTATGCTCTTTGTTGTGTACTCAATGAGATCTCAGTAAATTAGAAACATAAGACAAATTTGCATTTTTGGGGTAAGGTAACCGAGATCTAACCCTTGTTGTCATCGAGACGTGAAATTTTTTCTTGTGTGAAAATGGTTTTTTTATGAGCACGCTCTCCAAGGTTGTCTTCCACAACAACAACAACAACACCTTCAATCCTCCTTCTAAACAATATAATATGTTTTGCACTAACTCACTTGTTTAAAAGTTACTTTATTAAGATGTCTTGAGTTTAAGTCTCTTTTTTGTTCCTTTTTTTGAAAAATTTAATGCATCCATTGTAAAGTGTATTTCACTTAAATTATAAAAGTGAATCGCTATAAGTAGCTTTAATATTTTATTTTAAGTTATTTATTTTTCATGCAATTTTCATTTATAAAGTAACTTCATTGTAAAAGTGATCCATGCTTATTCTATACAAGTGGGTCACTTCATAAGCAACTTAATTGTAAAATTAAGGTTATTATAAGGAGGTGTATCACCACGTGGACCAACTTCTACTTGCCATGTGTCTCTTTGGTTACCATTTATACCTTTTTTCAAAATGGCATAACTTTCACATCCAAAGTCCGTTTTCAGTGTTGTTTTTTTTTAAACAACCTATTTTTTCGAGACCTTTCCATCCATACCATGAGTTTAATATTTTTCTGCATATTTTAATATGGAATCTCCCAATGATATTTTTCTTACCAGTACCAATTATGTCTCATGGAAATCCCATATGGAGGATGTATTAAGAAGTAAAGGATTGTACCAGATTACCTTGTGGAAAGAACTAGAACCCATCGATGATGAAAACAAAGTAAAATTGGCCAATAAGAATGATAAAGCACGTGGAATGATCAAAATATCCATATCTCCTTATTTAATATTTCACCTTCAAGGAATTGATAACCCCGATGATGCTTGTGAAAATCTTGAAACTATGTTTGGTAAACATAATATTATACGATTCCGCTAGTTGGAGAATTAGATAATGACCTTAGTGTTGGATTACTAAGAGGGGGGGGTGAATCAGTAATGAAAAATTATACCAATTATTAATCCTTTAAACCACAAAGTGTATTCTTTTACTTATTCAACCATTATCATCTGTTCATCATCAATATATTACTATATCATAAGAATTAACATTCATTAGTGAATTATAAACAATAACAAACACATCCACACACAATGAATAGTACACCAACATTTACATGGAAACCCAATGCGGGAGAAAAACATAGAATTATTTTATTATATGTCAAGAATTACATTCAAGGAAGCACCAACTTCCAATTCTCTAGCTACAATTGGAAGGAGGCTCCGACCCCCTAGTTTCTCAGGCTACAACTCCCCAATTCTCTGGCTACAACCAGAAGGAGGCTACAACCCACTATGTTCTACGTTTACAACCAGAAGGTGTCTACAACCACCTATCCTTTCCCCATCCAACCACCCTAAAATATAAGTAGAATGAGGGAACCACTATCACTGTGAGATATACTGTTGTAAACATGTACCAATCAACCTACACCAAACAACCTGTAACAACCTATGTCAAACAACCTGTACCAATAACCTGTAAACAAATTGTACCAATAACCTGTGCCAACATGTACCATGCATCAACCTATACCATAAACAAGTGCATCAACCATGCACCAAACCTGTACAAATAACCTGTCACAACAACCTGTCCAAACAACCTATCACAAAAACCTATCTCATCAATCTTATCAACCAAATCAAATCTACTCACCAAGATCAACCACCAAGACAAATCTCAACCATATGCACAATATAACCAAGATGTGCATCAACTAAACATATCACAACAACTCATAATCATCACCAAGATCAATATGTGCTTCTAATAATATACCAAGACAAGTATGCTTCATCATCCATAAACTATGTGTCAATAATACTTCTAACAAGTGCCTCCAACCATGTACCAAGTATGTACCAATCATGCATCAACTACACAACAACTATGACTCATCAATATGTACCAACATCATCAACTATACACCTCATGTATGTGCCAACTCATCAACTAATTTTCTCAACCATGTACCCAACATTTACCTCAACCATATACCAAATACATATACCAATATAACCAACAATTTTTTTCTAGAAATACATCACACTATCCATAACCAAATAACATAAACCCTTACATCAAACCATGTTCCATAACCTCACTTTTATGTAGCCTCACAATGCACCGCAAGATATGCCAATAAATCAAACTAAGTGCACTAACAATATACTTCAATAAATCTTCCTCAAAACCATTCTACAACAAGCCCTAAACTTCCAAGAGGGCATCCAATAGATTTAGAAGGAAAACTCTCAACCAGATTCATAAGTTCAACACTACACATATGAAAACCATGCCCTTTTTATTCTTGTAGAGTTCTACTGCCGCGGTTTCGCTGCCATGATTCTGCTGTTGAGGTTTTTTTGCCGCACTTTTTCTTCTGCGATTTTTCTACCACGATTTTTCTGCCACAATTTTCTTGCCTCACTTTTTTTGCCGCAGTTTTCTTGCCACATTTTTTCTGCCACAGTTTTCTTGCCGCAGTTTTTCTTCCACACTTTTCTCTATCAATAATACCTGCCCAAATAACCTTCAACAAAATAGATATTCAATAGGTTCTAATGGGAGATCCTTTGTCTCTTATTTATACTTCCATGTAGCTTCCTCAAGGGGTTACCTTCTAACAAACTTAACCCACTTTCCTTCTTTTAGAGCTAACCCACTTCTAACCACTTATCCATTTCTAGCTCACTTTGCTACACTTAACTTAACCACTTTACCACAAATAGTAAGTTCTCCACTTTTAGTTGCAACTAAATTTATTATTTAATTAATTTCATTTGCAACCACATTGACATATCCATAAATAATAAACTCGCCACTTCTTGTTTCAACCACTTTATTATTTAAATAATTTCTTTTTACTCACAACTTTTTATTGCAACTAACTTTTCTATAATTATTCAATTCATAACTTCTTTTCCCTTAACTAACTTCTTGTTGCAACCACTTTATTATTTAATTTATTTCTTGGTCAACCACTTTGACTATTCACTCTTCTTACTACAACTACTTTACCATAATTACCAAACTCACAACTTCTTGTTGCAACCAATTTATTTTTAATTATTTTCTTAATGAAACAACTATACACATGATTAACTCCTAGTTTCACCCACTTTGACTAGTCAACTTCTTCTAGGAGTTTCTAGAATAATTTGACTTCTTTGACCTTCTAGGGGCTTCTAAATAACTCATGAGGGTTCTCCAACTTCACAAGGCCATAAATATCTAACTGCGAGGAGTTATGTGATGTTCTACATATCACCGGAAATGGTATGACATGTACTATCCATCTAGAATAGTATTACCTACATATACACTGATCTTCATTACATTATTTCTCAACCAAACTTGGGCTCCTTAACCATACCTCTAGAGCTACTAGACATACTCAAGGGTTGACATCAATCTATAAGAGTTGACATCAATATACAATATCACTCTCCAAAGGTTGACATCCATTACAACCAACAATCCAAACCAATTGTCCATCAATCTAAACCAACTGTCTGACACTTAAGTTTAAATTATTTTCCTTGAGTTGAAGACTACTTATATAAGTTCAAAACACTTATAATTTTATGTATAGAATGGAAAATAGATATGTTGAAATATCGATGCATATAAATTATTCTTACTAATATTGGTAGTGCATATTCTATTTTTGTATCTACTTTTTATGCCACTAGAGAAGCTCTAGGGAGTGCTTATAAAAAACCCTCTCTTGAGTCCTTTTATGATGCTCTGATTCAAGATCAATATAAGATTCTACAGCTTGGATTGATTAACACTGTAGGTACATCCAACAAAGCCTTAGTGTCCTAGTAGAAAGATAATTCCAAGAATCCCAAGAAGCAAATCCTCACCAAAACAACACGAAAAACAAGGGTCCCAAACCTTGTCAGCCAACTTTCACTCCTAATGGCGACAAAGGAGAAAAATATTAAATTAAGAATACTGTTGATTGACATTAAATTTTTTATGGGAAATATGGTCACATGGAGTACAAATGTTTTAAGAAGGTGGAAGCTTTAGAACCAACGATTAAGAAGCACAACATCGATATTGATTCTTCTTCTTCTTCTTCTCATGGACATGCACTTTATGCTTCTGGTTTCTCCTTCAATGAAACTTCTACTTCTTCTTATGAGTGGCTTATATTGATTCTAGAGAATATTATCATATGGATAAGGATAAAACCATATTTTATACTCTAAATGAATGTAACACCAAGAAAATATTTGTTGGTAATGATAGATCTCTTAGTTTTGTAGGGTCTAGAACAATTCAGGTAAATAATGGTCATTTCAATGATGTATTGTGTGTTCCAAGTATTTCCTACAACATTCTATCAGTATATCAAATCACTCATTCAGATGAAGGTAAAACCGTAGAGTTTTCACCTCACCAAGTTGTAATCAAGGATCTAAAATATCCTAAGCATGTTCTCACAATTGGAATTGTTGATGATATTACTAGGTTGTACACGTTTGACAACTTTGGGTCATCATCTTTTCCATCATTTTTTGTTGCTCATAGAGATGACTTGAGAAAAATTTGGCATGAGTGGTTCGGTCATCTAAACTATTTCTCATTATAGAAACTGTGTAATCAATATATGGTGAATGGTATTCCTCTTGTTTCTTGCTGAGATGGTGTTTGTGTTGATTGTGTTCTCGACAAACATCATTGGGACAATTTTGACAAATGTGCCTCTTGGCACACCTCGAGACCTTTGTAACTTGTTCATAGTGATTTGTGTTGTCTTCTTTCTTCTCCTTCTTTTTCTGGGTGCAAGTAATTATTAACTTTCATTGATGACTTTTCCAGACACAGTTGAGTTTACTTATTAAAACTTAAGAAAGAAGTTTTTTGACAAGTTTTTGGTATAGAAGGCCCTTGTAGAAAAGTAATCTAGACATCAACTTCAAAGGTTACGAAAAGATAATGGAGGAAAATATGTGAACAATGAATTTACAATTTATTGCACTACATAGGGCATCCAAATGCAACACATTGTTCCACATATACCACAACAAAATGGTGTTGCTGAGAGAAATACCTGCACATTAAAAGAAATGGCTAATCGTATGATCCAATCTAAGGGATTAAGTCTAAAGTATTGGGCATACATAATTAATTATGCAAATTACATAGGAAATCACACTCCCACTAAGGCTCTAAATATATAACACCGGAAGAATCATGGAATAAAATTAAGCTAGATGTAAGTCACTTCTATGTATTTGGAAGTGTAGCATGGGATCACATTCCTGATAAGGAAAGGAAAGTTTTACAACCTAAAAGTGAGAAGTTTATTTTTGTTGGTTATTCTGAAGATGTCAAAGGTTAGAGACTTATTTAACCTAATTCAAATGAATTATTGTTCGAAGAGATGTTAAATTTATCTTGGCATACAAGCCTAATTTGACGTTTGTGCCTTCTACGACATATGATCCATATTCAACATTTGTTCCTATTCTTGTTTCTTGTTCTTCAGATGATGATGGTGAGGATGAAAATCCACCTCTACTTGCTCACCTTCCTTTATATGAGTCCAAAGAACATGAACCTGCACCAAAACCACTTACTATATGGGTCTGTTCAACATGATAAGAAACTGATGATCTTGCCAGTGATCCTTCCGATTAGTGTTAGACTTTTTCACAATTCCAGTGAGCCTCTTCTATTTTGGATCAATTTTTAGAGACTCGTGATCCAAATACATTCGATGAGTTTTTATTTCATTGATATACTTTGTTTTATCTCACCTAGCGAATCCACAAGATACAGGGATGAATCCACAAGGGAATTACACAAGAATATATTTTAGTTTTGTTTCCCTCACAAGGTCTAGTTCTGAGCTTGAACAAACTCTAATATATATTTTCAGAATGAGACTGCTCTTTCAATAGGAACTCCTCTCAAATTTGGTAATCATATTGAGTTCTTTGGAAAGTTCTTTTCGATGAGCACTATGGTGAGTGGATCTTCGATATTTTCATCTTTGGTTTTATTTTCATCTCTAGCTAGTAGTAGGGTAGTAGATGTACTTGTTTCTATATCAGATCAACAATATGACCGCAGTTGTGAGGTCACCAAGAAGGTGGATATTCTCTGCTTTTGACCCACAAAGTTTTTCTACATTCCTATATTATCATCATGGCTTCTTTGCAGGTGAATATCTTAAATGCTTACCTCTATTCATGAGGAAGTTTGGAGTGTCGGTCGAGGATCACTTGGATGATTTTTTTAACAATGATGGAGGATTTTGGCATGGAACATGAGGATGTTTGTGTCGACCCTTGAGTGGGAGGCATGAAGATGGTACAAGTCCCTTCTTGATGCCTCTATTGATGGATGCCATTCATTCCAAGCGAAGATCATTAAATGACGGGAAGATAAATAGGACAAATTTTCCTTAATTAATGATTTTACTAATATTAAAAAGAATGGGGATGAAACTGTCACTAATTTTAATGCTTGTGTTTCTGAGACTTCTTATAAATTTCTTGTTACTATAAGGCCTAATGATGCTTGTGCTTTGATTTTTCATCTGCATTTTATGGCATTTTGGGTATTTTTCTCAGGAGTAAGGAACCTCAAACTATAAAGGAGGCCCAAGATGTTGTTATTAAGTTAGAAATTTATTTTATTGTGGCCTATGGTTTCCTTCCGGTCCATGATTTTCAACCATTGGTTGCTACAGAAGTGAAAAAAGTCCTTGATATTGAAGATAAACCACAACTTTCACCATGCCAAGTTCCCATAGATAAAAGGATGATCATGGTTCAAGATGGAATGATAAAAAACCGGTAGCTGCAACACTTGAGTCACATGTAGAGTTCCATGAAGATGAAGGTGACTATTTTAATGGTCAACAATGTTCATTGGTTCCTTCCATGAGTGATGATGAACTGTTTCAAGAAGAGAAGCCACATGTTAACCAAGTAGGAATGGATCAGCAAGAGGCATCATTCATGCCCATCCTAGTATTGGTTTAGGAAAAACTTGATCATATACCATTACAACAGGAGGAGCCACTTTTGGTTCAACTAGAGGATGATATCTCTTATACTTTACCTATGGTACAATAACCATATCTTGTTCCTCAACAGGATCCTATGATTGATCAGAACTTGGATATCATAGTTCATCATGATTCAATTGAGCTCAAAATGATGGAGGTATTTCAACAGGTAGATTCTAAGATTTTCGACTCTCATTCATTCATGCTTATTACTATTGAAATGTTAGCTAATTTGTTACTAAAAAAACAACTAAAATTTGGATATAAACTACTATTTTTGAGTCGGTGACTAATGGTAGAAAATTTGCAGTCTCTTTTCCCCCGAATAATTTTTAGTTGTATCTCAATTAGTCATTAATTTATTCAAGTCAACCAATTAATGACTAAGTGAGATACAAATAAAATTTATTTAGGGGAAAGGAGTTTGCAAATTTGCTACCATTAGTTGTCAACTCAAAAACAATAGTTTATATCCAAATTTTAGTTGTTTTTTTAGTAACAAATTAGCTAATTTGTACTAGTGTTATATCATCATTTATACCATAATAATTTAATATTCCACTGGGACCCACGTCCTTTTCTTGCAAGATTTTCTTTCCCCTCAAACACTTTATACTGTTATAACCTAATGTATAAAAACATATTTCATGAACTAAATACCTAAGGAGACTCATCAACATCCTCATTTACAATGTAGCCTTCAATTCCACTCAGCTAATAGAATTTGCATATTGGAAACGACAATATGAGCATTTTTAGCGAAGTGTTTTTAGTTGTAGTTAATGTAAAAACAAGGACTACCACTTCAACTTTCTAATAAATCACTATTCTAACTTCGTTAATGTAAAAACAAGTAATGCCATTTCAAGTTTCTAATAACTAACCACTCTAACTTCAACTACTATCCCCCCTGCCCGTATATGTCCTTATCCTGGAATGATGAAGTTATGGTTTACTCATAATGTCCATTGTGAACATGTGCCTTTTATCATAAGAAAATTGTATTGTTCATTTATAAAAGCAGATACATGCATTTCATTTTAAAAGAGATAAGAGGTCTCCAGGCCAACTCTTTCATATCAACAACCTACTAAGTTCACTGAGGTGACATGATCAATAAGAAGCTTCTCCACACTTTATTCTAGTAAACCTTTCAAGTAATGAAAACAATAAGTATAGAAATGACTTGTAAAATGATAGGCTAACTTGAAAAAAAAATTGATTTCTACGGTACAAACTTCTTTTGGTTATATTCCAAAGATGTCCAGTTTATTGGATCAACCTTAGCCAAATGCACCTCTATTTTAGTTGAAAATATGTTATACTTGCATTATTCTGATATTATTTATCATTACAAAATACAAAAGAGCCAATATCAACTCTGAATGCTAGAAACTTAATTTCATAAACAAAACTGATTATATAAGAATTGAAAACATACACTTCATTTTTTTTTTAAATCAAGATATAATGATAGAGAGGAAACAAAGTATATTTTAATGGAATTACATATTAAAAAAAATCATAGAAATACAAATTTAAAAGAAAGGTTAAGAAACAATAACTGATGCAATAAGAATAACTTCTAAACTAAAAGTTGCACCATAATATTGGCCACAAGCATGGATTTATTTAATATGATTTATCTAGTAGACTTCCCTTTAAACCACAGTAGCAAGATTTATCCATATTGGAAGTTGTTGTACAAAAATTCAGCAATAGTATGAAACTTGATAAATTTCATGAATAATACAGATACAGTGTATTCAACCTACTTATGAGTGTCTTTAACAATACACCTCATGTTTATATGTGTGTCTTTAACGTGCTTATGAGTGTCTTTAACAATATACCAATGTATCCCAAGGGGTTAACTCAACCAGTTGTTGCTAATGTTGTTGGGCATTTGGCTAGTTCCGTAACATGTGCCTAGTTGAATCCCCTTGGGAGAGGCACACTAGTCTACTCCAACAAATTAGGGATGTCATCCATGAATGTGGGGAAGCACCCCTTGGGTTCCCTCATAATATTTTCTTTGGAAAAATGTTATTGAAACCAATTATTAATACATTTAAATTGCATATTGCTCTTTTTACAAACCTTATGTTATGCATTTTCAATAGCTTTAGAACGAAGAATAGATCTAAAGTATTAATTTTTATTGGTTAAATCCTTTTAAGTTTTTCCCCTTCTTTTATTCTTCATGACATTTTTTTCTATTTAATGTTTTTGTGGGAAACATTTCTTTTTCGGTAGATATTTTCAGTATCGTGGATAAGTTTCATGACATTTATTTTCTATTTAACATTGATATGTAAACTACCATGGATATTCCACTGGAACAATTCGTCCCAACATATTTAATAAATAAAACTAAAATCTACACTATGAAGGTTAAATTCCTTTAGATTCCAAAAACTTTAGTTATTGATTTTATGCTTATGCATGAAATAGATGAAATGCGTAAAATAGAGAACAATAATAAAAAATCACACACCATCCACAAAATAACACAAATAGTTTCTATGAAAACCTTATGGAAGAAAACCCAACTAGAAGGTGAGACTGCTATGCTCTCTTTTATCTGGTATGGAAATAATGCAAGTAAAAAGGAGAAGGAACTATCTATGGAGTTACCTGAGACCTATGGCTTGTTAGGATGCTACATAAGATTAACCCCCTCTATTATTCTCTTTAATTCCCCACTCCCAATTGTTCTACTTTAATGAAACAAAATGATTAAGATATCATAACAGAACATAAGTGCACACCATGTACATAATTGTGAGCGTGGAGCACAACTCCAATATAGATAATAAATATGATTTATAAAATAATTCCTTAAACAATAGGAGAACCTCCTCCACATAACCAAATACTTTTATACATCAAAATTCACCTCTCTACAATAATGAATACATGATCTATATATATACCTATTCACACCTACACATGAGGCCCCTTTACTATTAGGTCGACCCTACTACATATATATTTACACATTACATGTACATATAGGCCCATAGATTCCCCCCCTTGGGTTCATATAATATACATTTAGCCTTATATATGCTCCCCTTGGGTCGTAACATAGTACCCTCCTTCAAAAATCTTTGTCCTCAAAGCTTTACAATTAAAGTCTTCACATGTGATGAAACCAAGTAATATGATTTTCCTATGCTACTACCTTCTTTTTCATTCAATGATGATCCATCCATCCAAAATACTTTTTTTAATTTTATTTTTCCAGTTGTAATCCTTGGTGTCTAGTTGTTGCATAATTTTATTTCCCTTGATTCCATGTATTGTTGTCGAAGCTTCTCCAATTTGTAGCAGATGTTGGTATAAGATAATATCTTGTTGAATAATGTTTTTTTGATTCTTTGTCCCATGAATATTGACAAGTACTCCCTCTTCTTCCTTGATAATGTTGATATCGACCTTCTTGTCTCCCTTGAAATATTTCCTGGTAATGAGGGTGTCAATATGGTTTCACATTTGACGGTTTTCCTTCACTCTACACATGCATTTCATCTATATTCTTTTTAGAGACAATAAAATCCTCTATCCTTTTTTCTTGGTCTTTGATTACTCTATCCTTGGAGATAATACCATCATACTTGGAATGTACATCTTCTAGATGAAGTTCAACTTCTTCAAGTATCTTCTGGTGACCTTCTTGAATATTGTATTCTTTCTCCTTTTGAAGATGCAATATCACCCCATTTACCAAATTATGACGTCCTTCTTCAATTTTGGATTTCATTTATGATTTTACCTCACCGGTATTTAGGGATTCATCTACCTTCTTGTAAATTTCCTCTTCAAGTCTTTTGGTATATTCTTCATCCAAGATCCTTGTTTCTTTTTTATTTTGATCATTCTTATTTACTTCTTTCACTATCTTAACATCATCCAATGTTTTTTTTATCATGGTTTCATAATCTACATATCTCCTCATCTTTCTTTTTCAAATCTTCCCTTGACTCATCATTTTCCCACTTTCCTTTGCTAGTCTTTCCCTGTTTTAATTTTTGAACTTATTTAACGAGTGCTTAATTAAGTTCTTGTATATTAGATATCTCATCAACCTTATTCTTTATCTATTCTTTTTCTTCTTTTAAGCCATTTTGAATTCTATACATTTCCTCCATTTTTGTATCCCTAATCCATTTATCCGAGAATTGTTTTTCAAATTATTCCCATGTCATGTTCCATCTAGTATCAAATCAATACTCATCCACCAGTCCTAAGATTCACCCAAAAAACAACTTATTGTTGTTAAATAATTCCAATAATGTTCCTTTACCAACCTCAACCATTCCATAGGATTGTTTTTTTCTTTATCTTCATATTCTGTAAAATTAGGTATTGCCATTGATTCTTAATTGAGGTATAACCCAAATCCTAAACTTACAACCTTAGTATAGTAAGAAAAATGATCTAAAATAGTTATAATACTTGTCCCAATATAATATTATATGTTTTTTGTTTCCAAGGGATTTTGAATTAGCTCAATCAGACATCCCGATCAAAAGTTATGATAGTTTTAAGTGAACATACCTTTCAAAACCCTGATTTGGAGTTTGTCCTTTTGGCTGACCTTCCTTCTTATGTAATTATGAAATTTTATCCCTTCTAAGTCTGAAGTTTTGGATTGTATTAATTTGATATTTCCTCTCTACAATGCCATAGGTATGACCAAAATTTGAAGTGCCAAGTGAAAGTTATGATAACTTTTCCAAAACTTGCTGATTTTTGGACTATTTTGGAGAGTGAACTTGTACAAAATGACACTCATCTAGTATTGGATAACTGATTTTGAAATTTGTACCCAAAATAATACAAAATTGTCTCTTTCCAATACAACTAGCCTCACATAATTTAGATCCTTTTTGAAGACGATATGACTGTCTTCTGCAAAATACCTGTTTGAGACTAGTTATAGGACTAACCAAAAACCCTATCTTCCATAGGGTGTATCTCCGAAATTGTAATAAACCAGAAGCTAAAATTTCTATCAAAGATACATTGAAATATATTCTAAATAACCTCCATTTTTTTCTAGCTGAAATGGCCCCGAAAAAAATTATAGTGAAAATTCCAATATGACTTTCTTGAGGAAACAAAACCCTAGGATCAATGGTCTGAAACCAAATGTAATGAAACAAAATGCTTAAGATATCATAACAGAACAAAAGTACAAACCATTTACAAAAATGTGAGCATGAAGCACAACTCCATTATAGATAACAAAGATGAGTTACAAAATAACTCCATAAACAACATGAGAACCTCCTCCACATAACCAAATACCTTTATACATCACAATCCACCTCTCTACAATAATGAATACATGATCTCTATATATACCTATTCACACCTACACATGAGACCCCTTTACTATTAGGTTGACCCTATTACATATATATTTACACATTACATGTACATTTAGGCCCATATATGTCCTCCCTTGGGGTCATATCATATACATTTATCCTTATATATGCTCCCCTTGGGTCATAACATCTTCTTTTCTATGGAACAAAATGCAATAATATAGAATGAAACCCCTTCTCCTCCTAGCGGCTTGGTATTTAACATAGCTTGATATCCATCTAGGGGTAGGGTTTTGACTTCCTCAACCCTCAATTGTTGGACCATGTTGTCATTGATG
>ML829722.1:88539-136664 GCA_009831015.1 Picea engelmannii
TGCAAAAGGTCATGCTACCCATGTATTATAGTTTTGGATTGCTTATGCAAAACCATATCCTCTACCAACTCTGCCTAAGAATCTGGTGCTAAATCCTCTATGGAAAGTAGGACTTGCTCCTCCTCTTGATCAAACATGGAGGGCTCTTAGAGTTTGAGATTCTCCACATTCACTACTGAGTAAATGCACATGTATGGGGGAAGAATGATTTTATAGGAATTATCTCCCACCTTTTCCAATACCTAAAAAGGGCCATATCGTAGAGCCTAGATCTTCTTATCAGGACCCTCTGGTATTTCCTTATTCAACTGTAACCATACTCTGTCTCGCACTCTAAATTTTCTCTTTGTTCTGTGTTGGACATGTCCATCCTTTTAATTTTCCTATGAATTCTTTATCATCTCTTGTACATGTAAATGGATCTTCCCGATCTTATCAATAATTTTTTTTTCTTTTAATGCATCTCCTGTGAGGTCCTTCCTCACTCCTCCTTGATGTCCATATAGAACATCTAAGGGTGAAGGTGGAAAATATCCAAAGAAAGTTTCAAAATTTTACTTACCAGTAGAAGTGTGGACTAATCTATTATAAGAGTATTGTGTATAGGTTATATTTTCATCCCATGTGTGTATATGCTTCTAGTTATAACTTCTCAAAAACTACACCAACGTCTCATTGACTACCTATGTCTAGCCATATGTTTATGTATGGAATGTTGTATACCTATTGATCTTAGTGTCCATTTTATCCTACAATATAGTCCAGAATACACTAAGAAATATGGTTTCCTTGTCTAAGATGATGCTCCCGGTTATCCCAAAGTGCATCCAGACCTATTCAAAGAACATGCTTGTTGCTTCCTATCCCTTGATGGTATTTTTACAAGGTGTAAGAAGGCACATTTTGTTGAACTTGTCAACTACTACAAATAGATAGTCATGTCCCTTATTGGTTGTTGGTAAACCTCCCACAAAATCCATGGAAATAATTTCCCAAGTTCAAGTGGGTACATATAAGAGATGGTATACACCCTGCTTCCTGTTATTGGGCTTATTGGTACAAGAAAGTATACATCCTCTAATATGTCATGCTACATATTCTTGAATTTTGGGCCAGTACACATACCTCTGTAAGTTGGAAACTATCTTCCCAACACCAAAATATCCTGCAACCTTGGAGGTATGATCCTCTCTAATAAGTTGCAATCATTCACCTGTAGGAACACAAAGCTTGTCGATATTGTAGAGTAAACCATTTTGGAAATTATAGTCAACCTTGTTGTCAACTTATTCTATATGAATTTGTCCATGTAGCTACTAAACACCTCCTTAAATTCCTCATCTTCTATGTATGCCTCTTTGTATGAATCATGGGTAAAAGGATCCATTTGCATCAAATTTCCCAAAGTTGTAATCTTGGATGTGGGTGGTTGTGAAAGCATGTATACCAACTTATTTGTGCTACCCTTCTTATACTTTATGACCAAATGAAAATTTTGTAAGAAACCAATCCATTTGTAGTGTTTGGTTTGTTGTAACTTACTCTGGGCCTGTAAATACTGGAGAAACTGGTTATTTGTGTGGATGACGGTCTCCTTTCCCATCAGATAGTGCTTCCACTTTTTGACAAATTGTACCAAGGCATAGATCTCCTTGTCATAGGTAGGTTAGTTGAGGACTTCCCCATGAAATACTTTATAATTATAACAAACAATCCTTCCTCCTTGCATTAGGACTGATCCCATGGCGTACCCACTTGAATTTGTCTTCACTTCGAAGGGATTCTACAAGTTTGGTAGCGCGAGCAAGTGCTTGAATGATATTTATTTTCATCTCATCAAACACATTTTACTAATTCTCCCCCCAATAGAAACTCTTACTTCCTGTTGTTATTGCATGAAGTGGTGTATCTACTGTTGAAAATGAAGCTATTAAATTATACAAGTAATGTGCTTCCCCAACAAAGCTCCTAAATTCTGTGTAATTTTTAGGAACTGACCCTTTTAGGATGGCCTCCATCTTGGTGGGATATATCTTGAGCTCACCTCCACCGATCACATACCCCAGATCCACTAAATACTATTGAGAAAACTCACATTTATTGATATTGACCAACAACTGGTGCTTCTTCAGGGTCTCTAATAGCTACATAATATGTGATATGTGTTCCTCCCAAGTAGAACTATAAACAATATATCATCCAGATAGACAATAACAAATGCATTTAGATAAGGGTGTAAAAATTATTCATTAGTCTCATAAAGGTAGTTGGTGCACTGCATAAACTAAATGGAATAACCAACCACTCATACAATCCTTGCCTTGTCTTGAAGGCAGTCTTCTAGGTATCTTCTTCTTTGACTTGTAACTAGTGATATCCTAATTTCAAATCTAGATCAATGAAGTACTTGGCATGTTGCAGATGGTCCAACATATCATCAATATTGGGAATAGGGTATTATTATTTAGTGTAATCTTGCTGAGTTCCCTTTAATTGATACACATTCTCCAAGTCCCATCCTTCTTGGGAACAATTATGATGGATTACCCACAAGGAGAGGTACTTTGTCGAACCACACCCTACTCCAACAACTTTTGCATTTGCTTCTTTACTTCATTTGCCTCTAGAATAAATTGTATATACAACCCAATATTTGGAAAGAGGGAGTCAGGCAATGATTGGATTTTTCACTCTAATTCCCTCTTAGGTGGTATCCCTTTAGGCTCTTGGAACACCCCCCTGTACACCCTTCCAGGGATTTCTTTACTTTTAATGACTATTCACCAGACTGATAAGAAAAGTAAAACATATTTCTTGCTAGAATTGGTCAATTTCTTAGCTTGATTGACACTTACCATTGAACTTTTTTATTTTCCTTTGTGCATGTTGATGATGAAGGATTTCCCATCCTTGATGAGGAGGTACTATTTGGCTCTCCACATGAAGATATCATGCCTCATATACATGTAGGGGCTTCCAAACACTACTTCACATACATCTATTGGTACTATGTCCAATTCTGCTTCATCAATAAAATCATCACTTACAACAAACTTAATATTGCACTACTTTGTTACCTTGATATTTGCATCCTTGTTTACCCATACCAATGGATAGGGGAAAGGATGATCATGAACCTCCAATCCAATCTTCCTGACTAGATATGTTTCTATGAGATTAGCTTTTGAAATAGAGTCGAACATAGCATCTATCTCGGTCTTCTTGATCTGAATCTTGATGTGTAAGAGCTTGGTCATATCCTTCTCTTCCTATTGATGAAGGATACTTAGATTAACCTCCTTCTACATATATGTGCAAACAATATTTTTATCCACATTAGAGCTAATTTCAACCTAATTTCTCGAATTTTTTGCTAGAAGGTTCTTTTTGTCCTTCTTGCAGTTCTTCGGGTTCATCTATGGATGTAGTTTCAAAAAAATTTCCTCAGTGTGGCCATCAATGTTGTAATCATTGCAATGGTTGTTGGGATATTTTCATTGATTCTTAGTGGTTGTTGTCTTCTTATCTTTCCCCATTTCCACTTCTTCTTCCCCTACTTGGAATCTCCCTAGTACTCTTTTTTCTTAGAACCACTTGGATGCCCCTTCTTTTGGCCTACATTTTCTAGGTACTATGACCATACACATGCCTCATCCACTATCATTGGATTGAAGAGAAACAACTAATTTTGTATATGATTGGGTAAACCCCTCATATACTTGAGGAGTACATATGGGTTCTTGGGAGAGATACCCAACATGATGGCCATCTTTCTAAACTCTGTGGTGTACTCTTGTAAACTTCGCCCCTGCCTCTACCTGAAGTAATGCCACATACCCATTGGTCCTCTATATACCCGATAGGGTAGAATTGGACTTGATGAGTTTTGAATTCATCCCACCTAATTACTGGTGGATCACCCTCGAGCCTAAGTGTTTTTGTATGGCTTTCCCACAATGTTGAAGCATGGCCCTCTAACTTCAATATAACAAATAAAATATTTTTCTCTTCATCTATATGGTGAATGCTAAAATAAAATTCTAGTTGATACAACCAATGATTAAGTTTTAATGAATTGATATCACCTTGGTATGTATTTATGTCCACTTTCGCTTCCATATTGAATAGGGACTACGAAGGGTTAACGACACTTGAACTCGACTAATCTTTCTCAAGTTCTTTCTGCAACTCCTTTTTTGGGGATTCATTATCTCTTGATTTCCTATGTGATCTGATCTTTGAGTTTGAGCCTCCAAATTCTATGAATGGTCCAATATTGATTGCTAGAGCTACCATGAGGAGGGAACTATTGCGAGATATGTCAGTGAATTTCTCTTCCAGCCTCACAAATCTCTCCTCTGTTGGATCTAGAGGGTTTTTATTGACATAAACGCCGGCCATGGCTAGGGTTCTATAAATTTGTACTTAAACTGATTCTTGGATCCCTGTAAATTTCCACAAATACCCCAACAAAACTATCTCTGATACCAATGTAATATGTAAACTGATGTGGATATTGCATTGCAATAGTTCGTCACAACAAAGTTGATAAATAAAAATGAAATCTACACTATGAATGTTAAATTCCTTTAGATTCCATAATATTTAGTTACTAATTTTTTGCTTATGCATGAAATAGATAAAATGCAGAAAACGTAGTATAATAAAACAATCACACACCATCCACAAAATAACAAAAATATTTTCTCTGGGAAACCCTTATGGGAGAAAACCCATCTAGAAGGTGAGGTTGCTATGCTCTCTTTTCTTTGGTATGGAAGTAATACAAGTACAAAGGAGAAGGAACTCTCTAAGGAGTTACCTGAGACTTGTGGCCTATTAGGTTGCTACAAAATATTAACCCCCTCTATTTTTATCTCTAATTTCCCACTCCCGTTTGTTCTTCTCTGATATGGAACAAAACACAATAACATAAAATGGAACCCCTTCTCCTCCTTGCAGCGCATTATTTAACAGATCCCGATAGTCATCTAGGGGTAGGGTTTTGACTTCCTCAAGCCTCAATTTTGATAATATTTAGGATCTTATAGAATATTCTTGAAATTACATATGTGGCTAGCCCCATATGCATGAGTAATGATGGATAATGCGGCATCCTCTTGTATCATGGTGGTCAACATGGTAGGTCAACTTGCAGGAGGTACAACTTTTGCATACATGCTCCAATTGAAACAAATGTTGCATTGTTGGAAATGTCTCGATGTATAGAATAGAATCACATGGTATGAGATTTTGTTGGGAAATTTTTGACCCCCAAAAAATCCATTTTATTCCTCAAAATGGATTTGGAAGGTTTCAAACCCCAATTTTCCAAAATGGGACTTGCCATTAAAATGACCCTACAAGATGATTCCTCCATTTTTTCCACTCTGAAAGCATCAAGAGTTGAAAAATAATATAATGATCCAACCTAGATCAAACACATTTGTCGGAAAAATTCCTACACTATGGAAACATTTATTGTTGTGGATATTGTTTCCCTAGCATTTTGTGTCATCTACAATGTGTTTCACAAGCATTTCCTACAATTCAAAATGAATATCACACAAAATGCATCGGAGGAATGAAAAAAACTTCTGGATTCTATTTCTCATTCTATATACAAGTACAATGCAAGACATCAATCATATGCCATGTTTCCAATAAGAAAGATTAATGCCTGCATGAGAAGTTATAACCACTAATATAAACATAAAGCATCTACCTCTTATAGATATAAGAAAGAACACACCTTCCAAATTAGTAGGGATTCCTTGTTCTAAGTCTTGAAGGAGGCTTGCAATATCACCTTCACTTTCATATGAATGGACATCTTCCACCTTTCTATTAACAAGTAAAAGGTGTTTGTGTTGATGTTAAGTAAACAAACAATGTTGGAAAAATCTAAATAATAAATTCAAAATAAAAGAATAAGTTATAATAAATGTCCCAACTTCATAAATCATTCAAAACTTACTTTATTGATGCCATCAACCTGGTTTAGTTGAATTGTGTTTCTAAATATCTGCCTTTGGATACATATTTCCAATATTTTCCAAGTATATCTTTCACTTGCCACCAAAAATGGTCCCTGGCATCACTAAGCCATCCCCGATATCATGCACGTCATTGGACTTTTTTTCATCCACTAGGATACCCATCAAGCTACCCATTTTACATAATACCCGTCCCATATAGACCCAACAAGAAACATACACATAATGGGCTACAACCAAGTTTCAATGATATTTAACTAAGAAACATAAACTTCACAAAGCAATAGTTTTTCTTTTATATACAATGATTTTGTTGCATTTATGTCCCAACATCTGTACCATGATGGAAAGTCGTGATAAGCAGAGTTTCATACTAGAATGATGTTCTTTATGAGTCATTTTTAAGCTGCATATCATGTGTGGTTGATGTTCTCGACGAGTCACCAATGTCAAAAAACAAGAAAATCCATTTTTAAACTACATTACAAGAGGATTTAGGTATTATGCATTACCTTACCTTTACAACCAACGTACTTTTTCCACCAACAATGTCTTCCAACACCTATTTACTAACAACAACAATGCACAAAAATATTTAGTAAATATATGGATAGGCTCACTGCCACAAATAATCAGTTGTCATGCATCAATACCTCATTTAATGGAGGCATCTTGTAAATTTGTTATCAATGTTTGGGAGGGAGATTCAAAGTGAGTATCTTCATCCATGCCTTCAATTGAGAGAAATATTACCTTTAATAAGTGTAATCATGTTCAAAATCCTACTTGATTTTCTATTGTTTGTTTCTCTACTACTAATAAAAGCATCACTTATAAGCATAAATAAACAATAGTATGAGGAACATACCACATAGATTTTTAGAAATAATATTAATTTAAAGTTTATCTGCAACAACTTATACAAAAAACAAGACCAAATAAATGATTGAAATTGACTTTTATCAAACAACATCAAATGCCAAAAAATTATTGTTCATTTGTAATTAAGTTTATGAAACCTATGTTATATCGAGAGTGTAATTAAGGATTCCAATTTAAAAATACAATAGGTACCCTTTCCAACATAGAGAAAATACGAATTGCAAGTGGACTTGATCTATCCCCTCCATTTCTTGTGTTTCAAATCCACAAGGATGGGATGCTTTGTCTTCTTAAAAAAAGATTTCCCCAACAACCTAGGGAGAAGGGGAACCAAATATTTATCGACCAAGAACATATCAAAATAGTTACAAATATTTCTCTTGGCATTAAATGGATTATAATCAGTCTTGAGATTTGATTATTTCAAGACCTTTGAAATGGGTAAACCCTTCTCCTTAACCTTTTTATTGACTATCTTGACATTTAAACCCTTAATAATCAAATAGATCTCTTGGCTTCCAACCCAAGGAAATAGGGGATGAGGTATTGAGATTCTATAAGGATTGACTCTTGCACTATCCGATATCCTTTCCTGTGTAATAACGAAATAAAAATTCTCGTCGTGTTCTAGAATTTTGGGTTTTTGATGTTTTTCCTCTTCCTTTACCTATTTCAAGAGCGAAACCACTTCTTTTTTACTATTTCATTTCTTAGTCTCAATGGGACTTGGGATTTCTTGTTTTCATTTTTTGTTTTGTCCATGGAAACTGAAGTAGGAAAATTCAAATGAAGGAAGACTAAAATCCAAAACTTACCAACAATTTTCATCATATGTGAATCCCATTTACAAAACCGTGACAATGCATTGTGTGTTAAACCCTTTAAAACCTTGAGCACTTCTGAAACCCTAAAGAAGGGATGTTGGTTGTTCAAAGCATTTATTGAGGTTTAGAGGATTTTCGTATATTTGAACAATCCAATGCCTTGGAAAGTTCAACATTTGTAAAGATGAACTTCTCATGCCTTATCTTTTAGATGCAAAGATGTTTTGTGTTATCCTCAGGGATTTAATGAGTGTTGCATGGATGTTAGAGAATCTAGTTCGGATTTGAACATGTAATTTATGTGTATAACATATTATGAGCCAATGGTTGAGTCAATCAAGATAATTCTTAAGAATTGTGGATTCTATTTATTTATACTATTTATTTATATTTCGTGTCATTAAAAGCGGTGGCAGGTGTAGGGATCCTTTATGATTCCGAATGAAAAATTGTAGCTACTTATGCATGGAGTTTTGGACAATTCTCTAATAACTAAGTGGAGGCGTATGATTTTCTACAAGGCATTCTCGTTGCTAAGAAGTAAATATCAAGGAGTTAAAGGTCATCAGGGACTCCATGGTGGTCATTAAATCGATGTTAGTTTTAATCTCTCCATTAGATAGAAATCTTTGAGTCTCGATAGCTCAAATTAAAAATGAAGCAGGCTTCTTCTCTGATATTTCTTTCTTTCATGTGAAAATAAGTTTGAACATGGTCACAGACAAATGGGCCAATAAGGACCTAGAACTTAGCCACGAGGTCTATTGTACCTTATTTTGGGTTTCATGTCTCTTTCCCTACTTCCCTATTTATTTGTTTGTTCAGTTCCTTTTTAAAAAACAAGATGCAAAATAAAATTTTAAACTTTAGGGAAATTTCCATACAAATATCATTTGGTAATGATTTGTTGAGTTTTTCTTGGTTTCGATTGGGTTGACAGTTAAAAATATTACATGATCGTTATGGTGGGATTTTTGTAGATTGATCCAATGGTGTACATCACATTCCAGATATGAAGTAATATAGTAATATTTAATATGTAGGTTTATGGCTATATGGTCATCCCATGTAATTATCACAATTAGAACTACCATGATGATAATATTGTCTCTAAAAGTTTAAATATAATTTGATGTATGTTAATGTTACATGACTCTATTTTGAAATGGCCCATGGTTTATGGAAAAATCATAATTATTAATGAAATATTAGAAACTTGAACACTTGTCATTTAAATTAATTGGTGATAGAGGTTCTTGTGAGAAATCTTACCCCGTGGAAAGGCTAAGCTCCCCTTTGAACCAAGACACCTATCTTTGGTCCAAATATAGAAGAGAACAAGTGGTTGCTACTTTCCCCATATATCTAACTGAATCAATCAAACAAGAGAATAAGAAGGCTGTGGTGTACCTTGTTGTGATGTTCGTCCTCATTGCTCCAATTTTGACGCTTGATTTCCAAGCTCCTCAATGGAACTAAATTCCTGCAAAGACTAGTAAATGAACTCTTCCTCCTAATCTAGATGATTGGACAAAGAATATCTATCTATGAAGACTGAAACGACAATACACAAGCAAATGTAGAAAACATTAACTTGAAGGGAATAGGCCAAGTTGATATTAATTGGAAAGCCAAAGAAGGCACTTACAAATCATGATTGATGATGCAGTCACTTCTCCAAGATCTCCTTGTCCAACACTTGCATGAATATTGAAAACAAAATGTTGATGCTTCTCTCAAGATCAAACGTTGATATCTGAATTATTCCCCCCTTCACCTTGGAAATACCCTCAATATATAGGCTTTGAGAGGTGCAACCACCATGAGTAAATGAAGGATATGGATCCTTAAGTTGGGATTAGACCCTAGGATAGAGCCCATATGGTAGGATTTGACCACAACAAACTCATCCAAGTCAGAGTTGACCCTTAGAAAGAGGTGGATGATCCCTTGATTTCCTTTAACAAGACGTGTGCTCCCCTAGAGTTGAACACAAGGTTCCGTACTATAAAGTGGCACTCCCATAAAATGGAAAGGGGGATCCATTCCATGAAGTGTCACTCTCCCAACATGGCCAGGGAGGTGCCACCCTTCATAAATGCCCAAAATTGGTCGAATTTTCCAAGAAAAAGGTGTGTTTATGTTGTCAAATGAGATAGATTCTTCTTCCAACATGACTTAGGGATTATGAAAAATGTTTTCATGGTGTCAAGGGGTTGTGACAGTTATAAAAGTGAATGTGACACTTGATAAGGTTCATACAACACTTGTGACTATGCATGTGACACTTAACAAGGCGGATACGTCACTTTGCGACACTTAGGGTGCAACACTCAAGTGTGACATTTTGGTGTGTAATAGATTCCCCCTAAATTTTGAGGTCAGAAGAGAAACTAATGGCCAAAACAGTTTACAAATTATTCAATGCAAGGGTGCTAGATTAGAAGAGCATGGCAAAAGCTACAAACAATCATCGGTCAATATATAAGTATGTTCCATTTTCGAGGGAGACATACCTATGATTGGAATACGAGATGACTCAAAGCACAATCACCGACCAATACAATGTAGATCCATGAGAATAATGACTAAGGATATGGCCACTAAAGATACAATTTGGATCCATACCTCCATGAAATGAATTGATCACAGCCACAAGAAATATACAGTGGAGCTATGAGATGATAAAAAATAGCCACATATCAATACAACATGGATCTATGTGACAGTATATGTATCAGTAAGATCGCCAACATGGTGATTGTACTGAAATATTTTACATTCTCAAACGAACTCCATCACATCCTAGGTAAATCACATAAAATAATGAGTGCCCAACCTAGGGTGTTCATCCCGATCCCAAAACAGTATGAGTATAGCCATGTGAATAAATGACTTGATGTCGAACATAGTAGAAACCACTTGATTACCGGTCATAGATGTATATTGTTAACAAGTGTGAGGGAAATCACCAATGATAAAAATGATTCCCAAGGTACCTTTAGTACATTCCAACGAGTGTGATTAAATGAGATGATGTTGAACATTCGTGGAATCATATGATCATAGGTCAATGATGTAAAAATATTATTGTAAGTGCTAAAACTAAGTTTTTAAACCTTTTACCTCTAAAAAACTAAATTTTTTTTCTTTCGGGATTCAACTTCTCACAATGTATAATCCTCGCTACCAGTCCAAAAATACCAGTCCCGAAAATCTTGAAATGATTTCATTTCTTCGTTATAATAAAAGACAGAAAACTCAAGTGTTATTAAAGTCTAAACACACGTTCTGTAAAGTAATTTTAATCGTGATAAATTAAAATCCTAAAGGAGTTAATTAACCATCTTTTAACCTTTCGGGATTCGTGTTTACTCAGAACAATATTTTTTCAATACATTTTGAATCGCGAAATCCCGATTCCCAATTTCCCGAAAGAAGTGGAAGTTAGTCTTAATCCTAATTAATTAAAAACTAATCCCATTGTGATTTCGGGATTCAGGTTTTGGTGGTGACATACCTCATGTAAGCGCGATCCCCGAAACCCTGAATTGCGAAGTCTTGATTCAATACCAAATTTAATACCTAATAACTAATCCCATCACGATTTCGGGATTCGAGGTTTGGTGGTGACATACCTCATGTAAGCGCGATCTCCAAAACCCTGAAACGTGAAGTCCCGATTCAATACCAAAGTTAAGACCTAAGAACTTTTCCCACTGCGATTTCGGGATTTGGGGTTTGATGGAAATATACCTCATGTAAGCGAGATCCCCAAAACCCTGAAACACGAAATCCCAACTCAATACCAAGGTTAAATTGAACTAATTTCGTTTTAAAAACATTTAATGGTATTTAAACTTCTTATGTATTTTCATTTATGAGTTCCATAAAATGACATTTTTCAAATTTTGATTTTAGAATTGCTGAAATACGACCATATTAATAACGGATAGCTGGTGATTTCTGTGACACCAATGCATATCTCAGAAATATTCTCTTCTTTAAAGGTATTAAATTCTTGGCAGCCGCGTCAGTGCTTTCACCATTAAATGAGTTAAAGGAAAATTAAATGAGTTAAATGAGTTAAAGGTCTGTGTTTTGAAACTTATTTTTGCTCTTTCTATCAGAAGTAAGTCACATATAGCCGAGCTTCCACACCTCTCTTCTGTGACAGGTTTTCATTCCAATACAAAAGTCATGGCACCAAAGAAGGGACCCAAGAAGAGTGAAGATACAACTGAGATTTCCATCCCGGAGGGAGATGTCATATCCGACACCACGCCACATGCTATCGACTCGATTAAATCATGGAGACAAATTTATGAAAATATGGACTGTGAGATAAAAAATTCCCCTAACGACTCCGAGAATCACCTTTGGGACATAGGAGAATCAAAACTTCACAAAATTGCAACACGTCCACGGCTCATGGCGTACAACGACATGATCATTTGGGCATTGGACAAGGTTGATATTCCAACGAGAATCATTTTAAATGATCAAGGGGCCATTATCGGCTCATTCAGACCTGAACATATCCAGGTTATGTACAAAATCTCACCCAATCCTAAATTCATTTACAATGCCGAATTTATAGCTGAATTTCAGAGAAAGGAATGTACTGATGCAGACCAAACTTACCATGATTTAATCAAAGGCAGGTGGAGATGTCCATCAAAGTTTAGGGCTGATACCCATGGAATTTATGCCACAGGCTCTTTGAATGAGTACATGATTTATGTAGCCATGATGCTGTGCAGACTCTTCGGCAAAAAGAATCCTTGTCATTTCCCCATAGAATGGGTGAAATTTTTAGAAGAAGCATCAGAAGGATATAGTTTCAACTGGGACAAGATTTTATCTGATAATATAGCCAAAGAGGTTTCGAATTACAGAGTTGCAAGAGCCCGAGGTCAACTAGTGGCGTTTTACATGTCGACATACATCATGGATGTAAATTTTTTTATGACTCCATTCCCCTTGATGAATTGGAGTTGGAACACAACCTACCTTGAACCCATTCACGAATATCACTCTGAGCTGTGGGAAGAAAACAAAAAAAATTCATTTTACGAAATTTTCCATTTCGTGGTAATACCAATGCATAAAATGTTTTTCGGCTGTGACCCTCCTCACATTTCTGAATCATTTTCAAATAACCTCAAGCCAATAGAAAACTGGTTCATTGAAGAAAGCTTCTCCTACATCAGGGTTTATGGGTGTTCAATTCCCCCTCACGCGCTTCCAAAATTCCTCCCGGATAGACTGGTGTGTAGGGAAGTAGCACACCAAAAAGTAAAAGGCAGTATCGGAATAGAGATAAAGGAAACTCAAAAGAAGTCCTGGACAATCTTCCCTGTGCACATTGGGAAATTTTCATTACAAAATTTGGGACATTCCAGAGTGGAAGCAGAAGCACTCGAAGAAATTAAACTGTTAAATATTGAGTACAAAAGGCATGACCCTTATCAACTAGTAAACAAACACTTGATACACTGCAATATGAAAGCATACGAACATGAGGAGTCCCCTTGGGACGACATGTTAAAAGGGACCAAGTCTTATAAAGAAGTGTTAGAATGAGTACAAACACTGTCGTCTGACCTGGAAGCCAACTTTCGGACCTTCCAGAAGCATAGATGTAGTGGTCTGCCTCAAGTACTTCAAGGAGAAGAGATCACCCTCCCCCAGGAACAAGAAAGTGTTCCCCCAGGTTTTGAGCAGGAATCACAGAAGAAGGGAAATCCCAAAAAGGCCCTACAGGATACAGAAAGGCCTCTACAAAACAAAAAGACCGAATCAGAGAAAAGGTCAGGGAGAATTCCCAAGTCCGGTAAGATTACTCTCCCTTTATCACCCGGTGTTGATGACAATACGCCTAAGGCAGCAGGAGGGAAATGATCTACAGAGATAGGGATCCCCATAGCTTCCTTAACCCCCTTACAGTCCACTTTTGGACTCCCACAGACATGAGCTCTATTTGTTGATGACCTTACCTCCATTCCCATAGATGAAATTCCTTCTTCCGATTATTTTTTCAGCAGAAAAAGGAAGGCCATCTTGAAACAAGAGATGCATAAGAAGGAGGGGAATATGGTAAAAAAACATAAAGTCTTGATAGACGGACAAAATTTGGAGGAAGAGGATTTCGCTACAAAGATAGCAGGTTCCATGGGAGCCATGAAAACAACAAACTTTTTTACCGTGGGAAAAATGAGAACCAAGATAAAGAAGAGTGATAAAATCATAGCACAATGACAAGAGCAGTTAAAAAATGTTGAGGATAACATTAGAGAAGAAATGAGTAAAATCCTGGAGCAGAAAAGGGTTGCCGAAAGGTTAGAGGTTCAATTACTCAGAACGAGCCTGGACAAAATGAGCCAGAAAATACAAGCAAGTCAGCTACAGATTACTCAGCAAAAGGAGCATGCAGAACAATTACAGGCTAGATTAATATTGATGGAAGGTCAAATTATAAAGTTAAAATCTTTTCAAGCCCAGTCACTGGAAGTACATTCAAAAATATAAGTTGGACAACATAAATTGATTTCCAAGATAGAGATTGTTGAGAATTACTTTCAAGAAGTAGATAATGCCTTTGATAATATTATCTTGAGGGAAAAAGAAGCCAAAATAGTGAGGATTACTCTCCAAAAGGCAATTATATATTCGAAAGGTGAGGAGGTATCCAAAACTATGAAAGTATCATCCACAGAGCAAACAGAGGTGACATCATGCTCAAACTATGGGAAACCAACATAACTGAAAGCAAAAGAATAGTCAAAGAAATCAGAGATGACTGTGAAGAAGTTTTTGATCTTCTAGACAAAGGGTCGTTAAATATTGGAAAAGGAAATTGTACAAGACTTTTGGGACAGATCAATATTGAAAGACATCAATTAAATTTTAGGGAAAATTTGAGTGAAATCCAAATGGAAATTTCACAACTAAGAAAAATGGATGTCACCCTAATAGACAGGTTGTTAGTTGAGCCTAACTTAAAACTCCAGTCAATAAAGTTTGCAGATAAAGGAGTTGATGACCGTATTTCCAAGATTCAGAGAAAGGTTTATCTGTTCGAGGCAAGAGATCTTCCAGAACCCCCCAGAAATTTTACACAGTTCCTGGAGAGTTGCATTAAATGTATTGAATCAAAAGAAGGAGAGTTGTCAAGAAAGTAAAAGTATTATTTGGAAGAGCTTTACTTCCAAGAAAATGGAAAAATGGAGAAGATCATGAAAATGGTTTTGGATCTATTTTTTAACAAATAGTTAGTCTCTAAGAATTAGGATATCACCAACCATCCTAAGATTGGTGGTTTTGTATAAATGTAATTTTTCAAGACTAAGAACAAGCTTTTTTTTCTGGAGGAGATTGTAAAGAGAAAATTTCATTTTTCCAGAATTAATACCATATAGATTGAAGATTCCAGATCTTTTCAAGCCTGAGTTATGTGTTTCTCTTTCATTTCATCTTTTATTTCACACCTTCGTTAAATGTTTTCATGAGGTAACTTCTATTGTGGTGATTAAACTTTCAGATTATCTAATTGTTTGCAGTTTTTCCTCTGTATCAGCTGTTAGCGGATATAAGACCTATGAACGTTTTAGAACTTTGAAATTATATAATTCTTCGAAGTTATCGCCCTTCCTTCTTCTATTTGTATAAAATGAGATTCCTCTTAAATTGATGCCGCATTTTTGTTATACAACTACATGTTTCCTTTTCTTTCTTCATTCCGTGCATTGTCTCTTTTAAAATTGACTCAGATACTAGAAAAGGCCTTCTTTTCTGTTATACTATTGATTCATAATTTGGAAGTTTTGTTCTTATTAATTCAAACCAGAAATCTGTGACCCTTAAAAAATTAAATTTTTCTTTTTTTTTTGACTTAAAAAGAAAGGAAACCCTTTGCTTTCATGATTGTTCCAATTACCGGACAACCTAATATAGAACCCGGTCTATCAGATCTGACGAACATTGCGTTAAACCTTTTCAATACCATCTTACAAACAACAAATACACGGGTAGAACTTGAACGTTCATGGGCTGCAATTGAAAGGGATATTAGCATTCAAGAACAATGGGAAGCTAGATAGAGACAGTTAAGGAACCAACTGTGATATCGGTTTCCTTTAAACTAGTATTTTTATCCATTAATTATCTCTACCTTTTCGGATGCCTTGATGGTAGACTTTAGAGCCTTAAAGTATAAACTCAGGAACAACATCTTTTTGGCGCCGCTGCCGGGGAGCGAAGAAATGAATCTTTTCCCTAGGAAGAATGACATTGACTTTTTCTTTCTTTGATAGTGAACAAAGATCGAAAAACCTTCTAAGGCTTCTTTTATCTTTCACTTGGTGAATCCACGATAAGTAATCTGGCTTTTAGCTGAAAGAACACCAGAAAGAACCTAGACAACAAGTAGACCTCGCCAGTATCTGATCCGGAAAATATTTTAAAATCAAGAAAATTTCTTAGACAAATCGTTTCACCAACACATACTATATGTCAAACTAATTCTACATGGTCAAACGTCAGAGGAATACTTGAGAGATCTGTCTCCCTCCCCCTTTCAATCGATACGTGCTCTTTTCCTGAAGTCTACACTCCTACTACCGAACGCTTCGACGAATGTCCTGTGTATCCTGATTTAACCCCCATCAATTCTTCGATATATTCATCTTACAAGCCCGGAGAAACAAGTTCTCTTCATATTGGGCCTTCTTTTTCCAGTTTCCTGTGCCTTGACGATCAGTTCCCCATAAAATTTCTATCACATTCAAGTACAACCCAATTTTAAATCTCAAATCTATCAATGGCTGCACACAGAGGTGCGAGGGTTGGAGGCGGTGTTGTAGGTGGTGCCGCAGGAGGAGCAACAGGCGGCCAAGTACCGCTCCCTGGAATTTTTGCTAAGGTGGCTGCCATATATGCCCCTCTTGTCCTCCTGGTTCCCCTACATGACCTTCCATAAAATTACATGAAAAATCTCCCAAAATTTACAGGGGAAGGCGATTTAACCGCACAAGAACACATCAATTTCTTTGACCAATTCGACAATATCCTAGGACTCAAACACGAAGATGTCTACTCCAGACTCTTAGTACAAACTTTTGAAGGGCAGGTTAGAACTTGGTTCCGAGGCTTAGCAGTGGGATCTTTAAGGTCATACGATGAACTCGAAAGTGCTTTCATCAGGCAATGGGGAGAAAGAAAAAATCACTTCTATTATCTGACTGAATTCGGGGCTCTTAGAAAGAAAAATTCGGAATCAGTTCTCGAGTTCACCCAAAGATTTAATAAATTGTACAATAAAATTCCCATCGAGGTCAAACTTTCTCAGCCTGCAGCAAAAGTAACTTTCGCTGGAGCTTTTGACCCTGATTTCGCCTTACTATTAAGAGAGAGGAGATCAGTAGACCTCACCAAGATGCAAGACGATGCCCTAGAAATTGAATCAGACATGATGGCTTCAGGAAAGATAAAAGCCAAAACGGAGGCTGGGAACAAAGAAACTAGAAGATACAGAGAACAAGGAGGATCTTCTGGGTTAGGAAGATCTTCGGGAGACAAAATGGACGGCATGGCTAGGATAATTAAAGAACTGTCTAATAAGATTTGGAAAATGGAATTAGATCAGAAAAAAAATGACCATTTTTCCAGAAATAATTTCATAAGGAATCCCAATCCTCAGGTCCCACAAAGACATATTAAGAATGAAGATCAGAAAATCCCAACCCCCTTCAGGAGTGAAAACTTCATTGGAGAGGAAGATTTAGAATATTTCGAGGAATTAGAGGAAGATATAAACAATCTGGGTGATGATGAGCCACAACCTTATTTATCGAGACAAGATTATGAAAAATTCTTAAATAAAGAAAATAGATTGGAAAATGACCTCAATAGTAGTACTTTTGAAGATTTGACCTACCAGGGTATTGCCGATGGTATAATGGCCGAGCTTCAACAAAAGTACAATCTAAGGCCTAGAAACAGGAGTGTTTCAATCACCCAAACGAAAAATATCTTGCCGAGGAGCGAGACAGACGAGATAGTTTCAAAAAATGTTGAAAAATAGACTGAAAAAACTAACATAACGGAGACACAGCCTACCAAGACTAAGGTAGATGAAATACCCATAGTCAAAACACATAAAGCGAAAGTTCCTATGACGGAAATGAAACCTTCACCACAAAGGAAAGTTGATAAGAAGGGGACCAAAGCCCAAACCATAGAGAATGAAAAAATTGCAAGAAGTTTTAATCTGGAAAATGAAATCAATAAAATCAAGATCCCCATACCTCTTGTCGAGCTGGTAAAAAACCCCATCTACAGAAAAAAAAATTCTCAGATGACTAATTTTTCAGAAGATGAAAGTCAAGCCAATGTCATTAACTTAGAATATGACAAACCGAACATAATTTTCGGTCCACATTTTGAAGGCACCAAAGACACTGTTGCCCCCTTCTATATCACATTAACCCTGTTTGACCAACTACTCCACAACTGTATGCTCGATTTTGGAGCATCCCATAATGTAATGCCTAAATCCAGTATGGAAAAATTGGGTCTCGAAATCACTAGGCCTTATGGAGATTTATATTCTTTCGATTCAAGGAAAGTTAAGTGTATAGGCATGATTAAAGACTTGGTGGTAAATCTGGTTCAAATACCTGCGAAAAGCATTCTCATGGACGTAGTGGTTGTCGATATCCCTTCAAAATATGGTATGTTGTTATCTAGATCCTGGGGTTCCAAGCTTGGGCGATCTCTCCAGCTTGACATGACATATGATATGATCCCTGTTTTTGGAGGACAGTTCACGTGCTTGTACAAAGAGACCAGGTTGGCATTCACAGTAAGTGATCTGTGCAACCCGAGTAACCACCCTGTATATATTGTTGATCAAGATCTAGGTAATTGTATTTTATCCATTGATGATGATGTTGTTTTAGGTATAGATGAAAGTAGTACAGAAGAAAAAACATAAACAAAAAAAAAATTAAAAAAATGTATATAGCACTGGTGTGTGGAAGATATTTTTTGACGGTGCTTCATCTTACCTTGGAGCTAGAGCTGGGGCACTCCCTGTGGCCCCTGATAATCAATTCATAATCCCTTTTTCCTATAGACTCCAGTGGAGTGTGGACCACACTAATAATGTATGTGAGTATGAAGCCTTAGTATTAGTGTTGGAAGCCACTAGGAGAATGAAAATAAAAAACCTCGAGAACTTTGGTGATGCCGAGCTAATCATAAAACAGGTAAACCAACAGTACCAAGCCAAACATCCTAGGCTGAGGTCTTACAAGAATTGCGTCTGGGATCTGATCGAAAATTTAATCTCCTTTGTCAAAGTCCACTACATTCCAAGAACTGAAAACCAACAGGCCGATGCGTTAGCCAAAGCAGCCTCAACTTTCACACCTCCCACCACTTTCAAACTAAAATACCATATACAAATGAGACACCGACCTTCCATACCCAATAACACATAGCACTGGCAAGTTTTTGAGGATGATGAACAACTGCGTAAATTTTTAGAATCGATAGATGAGTTTGCCGAAACTCATACCGACCAAAAAAACCAAAACGATCCTATTTGGATCTTGCAGGAAGCGGAATACCCCCAGGAATTCCATGATAAAATTGCCAATCATCGAATACTTGTTCTAAAAAATAACTGGATCCCCAAGGGCCTGATTCCCTTGGAAAGGTTATTTAATCAAGACGATATCCCATTAAAATCCACCTTACAACCTCAACCTTAAGAGGATGAGGACTATGACATAGGTACCAAAAAAAACCCTCGATTGGTGAAACTGTCCAAATACTTGTCCCCAAAAAACAAAAGCAAATACGTTGAGTTGCTTAGAAATTATAAAGACGTTTTCACTTGGTCTTACGGCAAATTGATAATTTATGATACTTCTATAATCGAAGATAAAATTCCTTTGAAACCTGGTGTCAATCATTTTAAACAAAAACTCAGAAAGATAAACCCTATTCTGCTACCCATAATAGAAAAAGAGGTAAAAAAACTCTTAGATGCCAAAATCATCATCCCACTAAGATATTTCGAGTGGGTAGCTAATCTAGTCCCAGTAAGAAAGAAAAATGGTGAAATCAGACTGTGTGTTGATTTTAGAAACCTAAACTGATCATCACTTAAAGACAATTATCCATTGCCTAAGATGGACCACGTCTTAGAGAAAGTAGTTGGAGCTAACAAAATGTCAATGATTGATGGTTTTTCAGGTTATAATCAGATCGTAGTACACCAAGATGATAAAGAAAAAACGAATTTCACTACTCCTTGGGGTACCTTCATGTACGATAAAATGCCTTTCGGCTTGATGAATGCGGGTGCAACCTTCCAGTGAGCCATGGGAATCGCCTTTGTGGGTGAGAGAGATAAATTAATTCTCATCTATCTCGATGATCTGACTGTTTTTTCAAAATCTGATGCAGAACATTTAGTACACCTGAAGCAAACCTTCGAGAAATGTCGTAAATGTGGTTTATCCCTTAATCCCAAAAAATCTCATTTCGCTATGCAAGAAGGTAAGATTTTAGGTCATATAGTGTTTAAAGACGGAATAAAAATTGATCCCAAAAGAATTGAAGCAATAGATACCATAAATATTCCTAGGAATGTAAAAGAAATTCAATATTTCTTAGGAAAAAATAAATTTATTGAGAAGATTCATCCCTAACTTCACCGAAATTGTGAAAATGATCAAAGATATGTTAAAAAAGAACAGTGAGGCGAAGTGGACAAGCGAAGAAAAAACATCCTTTCAACGAATCAAGAAAATTATCAGCGAAGCACCAGTCTTGGCAAGTCCTGATTACACAAAAGAATTTATGATTTTTTTCTTCGCTTCTGAACACACTATTGCATCTATATTGTTACAGAAAAATGAAGAAGGCTTTGAACAACCCATTTCTTTTTCAGTAAAAGTACGAGAGATGCAGAGTTGAAATATAATATACTAGAAAAACAAGCTTACACAATGGTAAAGGCTCTCAAGGCCTTCAGAACGTACGTATTACATTTGAAGATCATAGCCCATGTTCCTACAAGCTCTGTCAAAGACATACTGGTTTAGCTGGATAGTGATGGGAAAAGAGGCAGATGGCTAGCCAAGATTCAGGAGTTCGATCTTGAAGTCAAACCAACAAAACTCATTAAAGGCCAAGGTCTGGCTAAGTTGTTAGCTGAATCCAACTTGCAGGCACTTGGAATCGATCAACTGCAAGAAGATGAAGATTTTCTAGAGATAAATGAACTCAACTTCGCTACATCTATGGTTGCCATAGAAGACAGGTTTTATTCTTCAGGATGGTACTGTGATATTGTTTCTTACCTATTGTCTCTTCAATGTCCCAGTGAACTAACCCCATCTAAATCTAGGACATTGAAGCTACATGCTATAAAATATTGTATTGTAGACGGAAAATTATTTTGGAAGGACCCCCTGGGTTTCTTGCTGAGATGCTTAGTCGAGACCAAAACTGAAAAGGTTATAGATGAGTTCCATGAGGGAGTGTGTGAAGGAAACCATGCTTGGTGAGCCACAACTTATAAAATCCTAAGATATGGATATTATTGGCTCAAACTTTTCACAGATGTAAACACCAAAGTCCGAACTTGTGTTCCCTGTCAGTTGTTTACAGGTAAACAGAAAGTCCTAGCTTTACCTCTAATTCCAGTTAAAGCCAAAGCCCCTTTTCAGTAGTGGGGCATCGATTTTATTGGAGAGATTCACCCACATTCCAGTGCTCAGCACTGGTGGATTCTAATCACAACTGATGTAGTTGTAATCAATTTTCTAGAGGAAAATATTTTATCCAGATTCGGTTGTCCCCGAAAGATAACCACCGACAATGCACAAGCGTTTAAATCGATGGCTATGATAATATTTTCCAAAAATTCAACATCATATTAGGCCACTCCACAACTTATTATCTACAGGGCAACGATTTAGTTGAATGATCTAACAAAAGTCTGACAACTGTGATAAAAAAAATATTGACTGACAATACGAAGACGTGGCATATTCATTTGAAATACGCTCTATGGGCCAACAAGATTAGTACCAAAAGGGCGATTGGAATGTCCCCTTTTCAGATGGTTTATGGCATCGATGTTATTTTACCAATCAATCTTGCTCTTCCTATAATGAAAATTTGGCAAGATTCAAACGAAGAACCTAATGACATTACCAGGAGAGTAAACCAGTTGGTCGAAGTTCAACAAAATAGGATTGAAGTAAACGAAAAGTTGCAGATATATCCGGATAAGATGAAGGCTTTGTTTGATTAGAAGGCTAAGGATAGATATTTCCTCCTTGGAGATTTGGTACTAAAATGGGAAGCCAGAAGAGAAGACACAGGCAAACACGACAAGTTCGATTCGATCTGGTCTGGCCCTTATAGAGGCTCGACCTAAAAAGGAGAAAATGCCTTTTCATTATAAAATCTCAATGGAGACATTCTAAGTGCCCTTGTGAATGCGCGATACCTTAAACACTACATGCAATAACATGTATTCAAATTTTCATTGTACATACCGGTTTGTTTTCACGTTTCCCTTATAGTTACGTTATTTTTGGTAAGTAAAAAAAATAAAAAAATAAATAATATATATATATATATATATATATATTAAATTTCAGAAAATGCAAATACAAAATAGCTAAAATCTAGTAATTCAAAAAAAGCGTCTGACAATTATCAGGTCATTTTATTCGCAAGAACAACGTCATGGACTCAAGAGATCAACTACACTACGGGGGTAATCTGCATGGATAATCAAGATAAATACTTACCAAAAAGGTAATAAGTAAACAGTCCTCTGGCTGCAAATGTGGAAAACTACTAAGGTATGAACTCTGACCTAGAAACCTGAGTTAAAAAATGTCCTAAGAGATACAAACGAATGAGACACAAATTTTGAGGTTTCCAATATAAAAAAAAGAAAAAATTAAATTTAAATAAAAAATTTATACTCGTTATCACTCCTAAGTAGTCCGAGATTCTTTCATCTTTTCTCTTCGGTCACTATCAAGCTTACTCTTCACCCAGCCCTGACTTTTTCCCTTTAGTCTCTAAGTATAAAAAAAAAGGGGGGGGAAAAGGTCTCATCTTAATTTCAAAAACATTGAGATTGACTTTTGAAGCGAAGATAGGTAAAATTATATGTTTCTCCTAAACTTTGGTTGAACCAGAAGTCTGTATGGGCTAATCCTAACCTTTTTAGTCACTCTAGCAGAAATAAAATGATCGTTTTCGCTAAAAAAAAAAAATTTCAAGTTTTCTTCGAGATTCTCCATAAAGTTAAAGTGTCTGAGGGCCAAAAGGAGATTGATCCAGAGCTATTTCAAAAAGAAGACAGGCCCTTGCTGTAAAAAAAATTTAAGCAATATATTTTCCCTGAGTATGTTTCATACTTATTGATTGCCCCCACTTCGTAACAAAAATGTGTATAAAGAGATGGTGAAAGGAAATTCATTATCGATTGCCCCCATCTAATCTAAAGAGATGATGAAAGGAAATTCATTATATGATTGCACTCATCTCAGCATTTAAATGCTGAAAATAATGAAGTGGTGAAAGGAAATTCAATGTGGAAAATCTGATAACTTCACTGGGGTACTGAACAGGCCCGCTGGTAGTGAAGCAATGTCTACATACTGGACAAAGTTTTTATACACGAATTGCAAGATGCTCTGGGAATTTTCTCCTTTCAGCCAGATTACACTTTAAGATTATGGGATTCCAGATTACACTCTAAGAGTCTCTTGATGCGAATACGATCAAATAAAAAATGGTAGAATGACTAATCTTGTTTTGATTATCTTGCACAAGTCTGAGGTTGGTTTTAGAAAGGGAAATCTATGTGAGCCTATTTCGAGATTGTCAAATGCTTTAGTCTTGAAATTTTTCTGAAGTTAAGGTTGGAATCTTTATCCTCCTAGTAGGGTTTTCACAACTATGTCTCATAGACTGGAACAATTGACCCCATTTACCCAATAAAAGTCACTAAGTCCACTCGTTCTCCTCGTCCCACAAGGAGACAAGGTCCCCAAATGGAGCCTATGTTTAAACTAAGTTTTTAAATTTTTTACCTCTAAAAAACTAAAACTTTTTTCTTTCGGGATTTGGCTTCTCATAAGGTATAATCCTCGCTACCAATCCAAAAAGACTGGTCCCGAAAATCCCGAAATGATTTCGTTTCTTCATTATAATAAAAGACAGAAATCTCAAGTGTTATTAAAGTCTAGACGCACGTTCTGTAAAGTACTTTTAATAACGATAAATTAAAATCCTAAAGGAGTTAATTAACCATCTTTTAACCTTTCGGGATCCGAGTTTACTCAGAACAATACGTTTTCAATACATTTTGAATCGTGAAATCCCAATTCCTGATTTCCCGAAAGAAGTGGAAGTTAGTCTTAATCATAATTAATTAAAAACTAATCCCATCGTGATTTCGGGATTCAGGGTTTGGTGGTGACATACCTCATGTAAGCGCGATCCCCAAAACCCTGAAACGCGAAGTCCCGATTCAATACCAAAGTTAAGACCTAAGAACTAATCCCATCATGATTTCGGGATTCAGGGTTTGGTGGTGACATACCTCATGTAAGCGCGATCCCTGAAACCCCAAAACATGAAGTCCCGATTCAATACCAAATTTAAGACCTAAGAACTTTTCCCACCGTGATTTTGGGATTCAGGGTTTGATGGCGATATACCTCATGTAAGCGCAATCCCCGAAACCCCAAAACACAAAGTCTCGATTCAATACCAAAGTTAAGACCTAAGAACTTTTCCCACCGTGATTTTGGGATTCGGGGTTTGATGGCGATATACCTCATGTAAGTGAGATCCCCAAAACCCCGAAACACGAAATCCTGACTCAATACCAAGGTTATATTGAACTAATTTCGTTTTAAAAACGTTTAATGGTATTTAAACTTCTAAGGTATTTTCATTTATGAGTTCCATCAAATGAGATTTTTCAAATTTTGATTTTAGAATCACCGAAATACGGCCATATTAATAACGGATAGCTGGTGATTTCCGTGACACCAATGCATATCTCAAAAATATTCTCTACTTCAAAGGTATTAAATTATTGGCAGCCGCGTTAATACTTTCACCATTAAATGAGTTAAATGAGTTAAAGGTCTGTGTTTTGAAACTTATTTTTGTTATTTCTATCAGAAGTAAGTCACATCTAGTCGAGCTTTCACACCTCTCTTCTGTGACAGGTTTTTGTTCCAATACAAATGTCATGGCACCAAAGAAGGGACCCCAGAAGAGTGAAGATACAACTGAGATTTCCATCCCAGAGGGAGATGTCATATCCAACACCATGCCACATGCTATCGACTTGATTAAATCATGGAGACAAATTTATGAAAATATGGACTACGAGATAAAAAATTCCCCTAACGACTCCGAGAATCACCTTTGGGACATAGCAGAATAAGAACTTCACAAAATTTCAACATGCCCACAGCTCATGGCGTACAACGACATGATCATTTGGGCTTTGGACAAGGTTGATATTCCAACGAGAAGCATTTTAAATGATCAAGGGGCCATTATTGTCTCATTCAGACTTGAACATATCCAGGTTATGTACAAACTCTCACCCAATCCTAAATTCACTTACAATGCCAAATTTATAGCTGAATTTCAGAGAAAGGAATGCATTGATGCAGACCAAACTTACCTTGATTTAATCAAAGGCTGGTGGAGATGTCCATCAAAGTTTAGGGCCGATACCCACAGAATTTATGCCACGGGCTCTTTGAATGAGTACATGGTTTATGTAGCCATGATGTTGTGCAGACTCTTCAGCAAAAATAATCCTTGTCATTTCCCCACAGAATGGGTGCCCTTTTTAGAAGAAGCATCACACGGATATAGTTTCAACTGGGACAAGATTTTATCTGATAATATAGCCAAAGAGGCTTCGAATTACAGAGCTGCAAGAGCGCGAGGTCAACCAGTGGCCTTTTACATGTTGGCATACATCATGGACACAATTTGTTTTATGACTCCATTCCCCCTGATGAATTGGAGTTGGAACAAAACCTTCCTTGAACCCATTCACGAATATCACTCTGAGCTGTGGGAAGAAAACGCAAAAAATTCATTTTATGAAATTTTCCATTTCGTGGTAATACCAATGTATAAAATGTTTTTTGGCTGTGACCCTCCTCACATTTCAGAAGAAATTTCAAATAACCTCAAGCCAATAGCAGACTGGTTCATTGAAGAAATCTTCTCCTACATCAGGGTTTATGGGTGTTCAATTCCCCCTCACATGCTTCCAAAATTCCTCCTAGATAGACTGGTGTCTAGGGAAGTAGCACACAAAATAGTAAAAGGCGATATCAGAATAGAGCTAAAGGTAGCTCAAAATAAGTCCTAGACAGTCTTCCTTGTGCACATCGGGAAATTTTCATTACAAAATTTGGGACATTCCAGAGTGGAAGCAGAAGCACTCGAAGAAATTAAACTGTTAAATATTGAGTACAAAAGGCATGACCCTTATCAAATAGTGAACAAACACTTGATACATTGCAATATGAAATCATACGAACATGAGGAGTCCCCTTGGGACGGCATGTTCAAAGGGACCAAGTCTTATAAAGAAGTGTTAGAACAAGTACAGACACTGTCGTCTGACCTACAAGCCAGCTTTCGGACCTTCCAGAAGCATAGACGGAGTGGTATGGCTCAATTACTTCAAGGAGAAGAGATCACCCTCCCCCAGGAGCAAGAAAGTGTTCCCCCAGGCTTCAATCAGGAAGCACAGAAGAAGGGAAATCCCAAAAAGACCCTACAGGATACGGAAAGGCCTCCACAAAACAAAAAGACCAAAGTAGAGAAAAGGTCAGGGAGACTTCCCAAGTCCAATAAGCTTACTCCCCCTTTATCACCCGGTGTTGATGAAATATACCTAAGGCAGTAGGAGGGAAATTATCTATAGATCTAGGGAACCCCATAGCTTCCTTAACCCCCTTACAGTCCTCTTTTGGACTCCCACAGACAGGAGCTCTATTTGTTGATGACCTTACCTCCAGTCCCATAGATAAGATTCCTCCTTCCGATTATTTTTTCAGCAGAAAAAGAAAGGCCATCCTGAAATAGGATATGCATAAGAAGGAGGGGAATATGGTAAAAAAACATAAAGTCTTGATAGATGGACAAAATTTGGAGGAAGAGGATTTCGCTATCGAGATAGCAGGTTCCATGGGAGCCATGGCAACAACAAACTTTTTTACCATGGGAAAAATGAGAACCAGGATAAAGAAGAGTGATAAAATCATAGCACAATTACAAGAGTAGTTAAAAAATGTTGAGGAGAACATTAGAGAAGAAATGAGTAAAAGCCTGGAGAAAACAAGGGCTTCCGAAAGGTTAGAGGTTCAATTACTCAAAACGAGCCTGGAGGAAATGAGCCAGAAAATACAAGCAAGTCAGCTACAAACTACTCAGCAAAAGAAGCATGCAAAACAGTTATAGGCTAGATTAATATTGATGGAAGGTCAAATTATAGATTTAAAATCTTTTCAGTCCCAGTCACTGGAAGTACATTCAAAAATAGAAGTTGGACATCAGAAATTGATTTCCAGGATAGATATTGTTCATAATTACTTTCAAGAAGTAGATAATGCCTTTGATAATATTATCCTGAGCAAAAAAGAAGCCAAAGCAGTGAGGATTACACTCCAAAAGACAATTATATATTTGACAGGTGAGGAGGTATCCAAAACTATGTAAGTATTAGCCACAGAGAAAATTAGAGGCGAAATCATGCTCAAGCTATGGGAAACCAACATAATTGAAAGCTAAATAATAGTCAAAGAAATCAGAGATGACTGTAAAGAAGTTTTTGATATTCTAGACAAAGGGTCATTAAATATTGGAAAATGAAATTGTACAGGACTTTTGGGACAAATCAATATTGAAAGACATCAATTAAATTTTAGGGAAAATTTGAGTGAAATCCAAATGGAAATTTCACAACTAAGAAAAATGGATGTCACCCTAATAGACAGGTTGTTAGTTGAGACTAACTTAAAACTGCGGTCAATAAAGTTTGCAGATAAAGGACCTGATGACCGTATTTCCAAGATTCAAAGAAAGGTTTATCTGTTCGAGTCAAGAGATCTTCCAGAACCCCCCAGAAATGTTACACAGTTCCTAGAGAGATGCATTAAATGTATTGAATCAAAAGAAGGAGAGTCATCAACAAAGTAAAAGTATTATTTGGAAAAGATTTACTTCCAAGAAAATGGAAAAATGGAGAAGATCATGAAAACGGTTTTGGATCCATTTTTTAACAAATAGTTAGTCTCTAAGAATTAGGAAATCACCAACCATCCTAAGATTGGTGGTTTTGTATAAATGTAATTTTTCAAGACTAAGAACGAGCTTTTTTTCTGGAGGAGATTGTAAAGAGAAAATTTCATTTTGCCAGAATTAATACCATATAGATTGAAGATTCCAGATCTTGTAAAGCCTGAGTTATGTGTTTCTCTTTCATTTCATCTTTTATTTCACACCTTCGTTAAATGTTTTCATGAGGTAACTTCTATTGTGGTGATTAAACTTTCAGATTATCTAACCGTTTGCAGTTTTTCCTCTGTATCAACTCTTAGCAGATATAAGACCTATGAACGTTTTAGAACTCTGAAATTATATACTTCTTCGAAGTTATTTCCCTTCCTTCTTCTATTTGTATAAAATGAGATTCCTCTTAAATTGATGCCTCATTTTTGTTATACAACTACATGTTTCCTTTTCTTTCTTCATTCCATGCACCGTCTCTTTTAAAATTGACTCAGATACTAGAAAAGGCCTTCATTTATGTTATACTATTGATTCATAATTTGGAAGTTTTGTTCTTATTAATTCAAACCAGAAATCTGTGACCCTTAAAAAAATAAATTTTTCTTTTTTTTGACTTAAAAAGAAAGGAAACCCTTTGTTTTCATGACTGTTCCAGTTACCAGACAACCTAATATAGAACCAGGTCTATCGGATCAGATGATCATTGTGTTAAACCTATTCAATACAATCTTACAAACAACAAATACATGGGTAGAACTTGAACGTTCATGGGTTGCAATTGAAAGGGATATTAGCATTCAATAACAATGGGAAGCTAGACAGAGACAGTTAAGGAACCAACTGTGATCTCGGTTTCCTTTAAACTAGTCTTTTTATCCATTAATTATCTCTACCTTTTTGGATGCCTTGACAGTATACTTTAGAGCCTTAAAGTATAAACTCAGGAACAATAGGAAGTAAGGAGGCGTGTCATTGAGGCATGCAGGTCCCAAGGTACTAACTAGTTTCTAAGTCTAATTCCTGGATGATGTGCTGGAGTCGACAGGAAAAGTCTCATCGAAGGAGGGCCTTGATGTATCCCCCGTCATTGACACAAAATTGACATAGGAATGCGATGTGATATGGTATATTGAATGGTATGGACTGGTACAGGAAAAGGAAACTGGTAATACTGCAGATGGATGGTTTGAAGTGAAACTTCCCTTGAACATGATGAGGCACGACAAATGACTTGGCATCATTGAATCAGTGAGTACCAATAACATAATGTGACGAAAATAAGATCACTTTTCGACTGGAACGAAAAATTATAATGACACATGCAATTGGTATGACTCAGAGACAATCGGATTACCCAATTGTATGAAAAGAAACAGACATGTGCCATGTTCAAGGGTGACAACAATACTTTCCATAATGGATTCCAAAAAACTTGACCCATTTCCTTCAATTCCCCCCCATCATGAATGATAAGTACCTCTTTATTTTTTAGTGAGCTTGAGTAGGGTAATAGACGCTCGGTATAGCTCATCCTTCAGATGAGTCCCTCGAAATATTTTTAACGAACTTGAGGAAGGAGGGTTTCAGTCCTATATGGGTCCTGGAGATTGGACTCACATAGGTCCTTTGACGCATAGTTTTACGAGCCCAAATAAGGTAAACGCAGTGTTTTTTCACATTTAGAGAATATGAAAAGAACTTAAAGATGACTCCATGGATGAATTTTTCATAAATTTAGTCTCCCAAGCTCAAAAAAAGTGTAAAACAATATAGGGGAGAACTCTTCTAATCACGCTTGATTAGAGTAGTCCTTTTTCATAATTAGTCTTGCAAGGCCAAAAAGAGATAAAATACTAATCGAAAGACGCTCTTTCAAACATTTCAATAAGTGTCAAAGGAAGTAATCTCACTTGACAATATTTTCATGTTTAGGGAGTTTGAAAAGAGCTTAAAGGAGACTCCAAAGAGTTCTTTTTTCCTATAGATTTTATGAGTCTGAAAAAGAGATAAAATTATACTCGGTAACCTATTATCATGTTTTAACGATCACGAGAAATAAAAAACACTGAGATTGGTAACCTATTCTCATATTTTTATGAGCATGAGAAAGAACAAATACTAAGATCGTTCTAGAAAATACTACTACGTTACGACGAGAATGACTCCCAAACGAGGATCACTCCTAACAGTGTGTCTCTCTAGAGGTATTTTTCTCCCAGTTTGCATGATAGAATCTAGTGGCTCCACTCCAACATGATGTCCAAAGGCTGGAGACATACCCCCCAAGCGTTGTTTTCTTAGGTGACTTTTCTTCTTTCCTCGTTTAGGTGTCTAGTTACTAATATGAATATTTTCACTATGAGGAGGAAAACAAGGTTCAATTACTCAATCTAGAGTGAGAATCAATTTATATGGAGGGGGGTCTGTTTCATTTTTTAATGAGATTGACAGAGACAATGAAATATGCTCGTTAGGTAGGTTTCATTTTTACACAAGCTTGAAACTAGAAACTATGCTTGAGTCCCTCTTTTTCATTTTTTAATGATGTTGACACTAAAACATGAAATTTGCTCGAATTTGGTTTCATTTTTTAATGAGATTGGAACAAAAAAAAATATGCTCATTGACCTCTACTTGATTATAGATTCCAAGAGGACAATGATTTGGAAGGAATACATGTCAAGGGAAAAACCTTAATCATGGCTTCCAAGAGATCTTTGCTAGATGGTAGAAACACACTGTGGAAGGAATACATGTTGAGGGATGCGATAGGGGTAGGGATATCAGGCTCTAATATCCCTATCAAATATACCACCATGTCAACTACTGGATCTAAATCATAATAAGGGAGAGATTCCTTCTCATTCAGACTTGAATGCATAAGACATTTTGCCACATAATTGGCTTGTGACGGGGCAGATCTCGCTAGCATGTAAGGAACGTTCAGGGAAGTTGGATGGTTAACCATTGTATGAGGTCCAATGAATGAAATCCAGTATATGGTAGCTGTGTTTCCATTTTGAGGGAAACACATCACTTGAAAGAGGGTGGACACAAGAGCCTTCATAACATAAACATAGTCTCACTCGAGGAGAAAATTAAAATCTAAGGGGTCGTGGAATATCCATAAAGTAACATGTAACTAAGGAAGGATCCCTAAAGGTTGACTAGCCCTTCTATTAAAATCCAACAAATTCTGAGTCACCAACGCAAGTTGAGGAGAACCTAAAGCTTTCCAAGCAATGGAGGATAAAATACTATATGATGCTCCTTCATTGACAATAGTTTGAGGAACGTCCCTACCACAAACCTAAACAATGATTTGGAAAGGTATATAGGAAGGGATATGAGGTTCCAAAAATGCACCCTGATCTAAAAGAATGGCCTCATTACTTGGAGGGGGTTCTGCTGAAACGGGTGAAGTGCCCCTTTGTCCAAAAGAATCTGTAGAAAAAAGAAATACCTGAGTGACATCCTCAATCTTCCTAGGAGTAGTGGGATCGACCAAGGGTGGTATTGGATTGACCAATTTAACTTCACTCTCCAAGGGGAGAGTGGGATCGATCAAAGGTAAAATTGAATCGATCACTTGATCAACCAACTCAATTGATGATGGAACCATATGGATTACCTGATCAACTAGATTGACCGATGATGGAAATAGATTGACCAGTTCATCAACCAATGGTAGGATGGGAGATGGAAGTTATTTTTGTACATCAACAATCTTTTCCAACAGATATGAATCCTCATCCATATGAGGGAATAGGTAACTATAGTGCATCTCCTTACATAATAAGCAAGGAAATTTGACTTTACCCTTCTTACTTCCAACCTGATTATCACTATTTGATGGTTTGTCACCAACATGATCTATAGTGGCTGGTGACATGGGTTGAGAAACTTAAGACCACACTTTTACAACCTTCAGAATACCAGGGAAATCCTTAAGAAAGTGGTTTCCCTTACAAAGACTACAAGGTAATTTGGTCTTGTGATGTGTCTTTATAGACTTGTTGACATTATCAACACTCCCAACATGATGAACACTAGATGGTTAATTTATTCCAACATGTCCTGGAGTGGTTGTAAGTCCCCCCCCTAGATTATTTTTCTTGTTCTTAATATTCCTTTTCTTCTTCTTCTTATCCACCTGGTTACTAGCTACAAAGATTTCACTAGGCAAAGGGGAAGAATGGGAAGAAGACCCTATGGGAGAAGAAGACATAGGATCAACATGAGGTTGATGGTCCTTGGGTGGAGTATTTATGGACGAAGCACTAGGATCATTTACGTTGACCAGAGTGGAAAACAACTAGACCGGTAACCCAATAGTGAGTTCAGGAAGAGTCAAACTAGCGATATAAGGAGGACTAATGTGTCCCACAGAAGGTGAAAAAAAAAATATTCCAGGAAAATGGGTTCCTTCGTTGGTAGTTCCAAGAACTAACGCCAGAGAAATAGACTCAATCTAAGGTATTTCTAGGAAAAACAAATAGCACACGCTAAAAAATCTAGGAATCAAAACAAACAAACAAACCTTTTCATAGTGAACGTGCTAGTTGGTGACGAAATCCAACGTCACAGGATCAATATGAAAAATGGGTTGAGATAGAGTGGGTGGATCAGTTACATTGGCATATTGCTTAATGGACTTACAAATTGGTGGAAGTTCCCTCACGGTCTATCCGTGGGTTACCCTCCAAGGATCCTGAATGAGTTTGACCAACGTTTGACCTAGGTACAACAAAGACTCTCTTCATCATCGCCTTGTGTATGAACCTTAAAGATAAAGACCACTAATTTTACCAACTCACAGTCAGCCTCCAAGAGGGTACAATCGACAATCGAAATCAAATGTATGGGCATGATATCAAGTCCAAAATTCTTCTAGAGGACCAAAGAACTAGTGACACTTCAAGAAGAATCCCCAATATACGATATTTCCACTACATTTGGTTAAGCTTCAGAGGGTTAATCTCCACTACTCTCCCGCACACGACCTCATGTTTAACCCCTGTGTGAGAGGGGGGTCTTGGCTATGCTTATACGAAAAAATGGATTTTCTCTCCCTATCACAAGATTCTATGTTTGTTTATGGATTTGGAAAGTTATTCTCAACACTTGTTCCAAATCCCTACACTTAAGCTAATGTAGGTTTGAAGATCCCTAGAAAGACAAATTTCTAGATAGATTTTAATTACATTTTGACTTTTAGATTGTTGTTTACTCAATGGTATGGAAGTGAAACTGATGATATTCATGACTTCAACTCCAAAAGAATGCAACATAATGAGATTCAAAGATTTTTGTTTGATGAACTCTATCTATGGAAAGGAGAAGAGTCTTTTTCCATTCCCAAATGCATAAACCCAATGCAGTTTATCTAATGCAAACTACAAACATGTACCACCCAAAAATTTGAATGCAATCAATTTATGTTCATTTGATTATAAATGCAATGAACTTAAATCAAATGAAAGCTCTTTCTACTTCCTTACTTTCAATGCAATAATCCAATGAAGATACAAAGGAATACGAAGTAAAAATATCTAACAAGAAATGCACTCAAAACTAATGAGAACTGATAGAAACCAAGTGTGAAATAACTCACTGAGTCAAGAACTCAAAAAGTAAAAAAGAAAGCACTATCTCAGAATGCCTCCAACAAGAACCCAAACAATGAAAAGGAGAAAGAGAAAATCACTCCACAATCCTTAAAGATGAGCAACAAGAAACAAGTATTCAAGACTAGGATGTGGTAAACAAGAGAGTTTAAATATTCAAAAGAGTGAGATGTTTCAAGGAATATTGGAAATAAATTCAAGACCAATCAACCTTTGCAAACCCTAGTTGATGAAAACTCCTAAACAATTAAGCAATGTGAAAGATTTGCCAGACGAAGATAAAAAAACTCAAAGGAAGGATGAATCGATGGATCTTGTTAACCCAATAGGATCACAACTTGGAGAAAATTTGCAAACTCAAAGAAGAAACAAAAATGAGTGATAAATGTCAAATTCTCGAGAAAACAAAGTCAAAGACAATCATGAGTCACTGGAAAAAACACTCTCAAAAGAAGATTGAGAAAAAGAAGGTAGAAAGAGGAAAACAATACTAAAAAAGGATACTGACGCCCCTTAAACAAGAAGACATAGCACCATGCGATGTTCGTCCTCGTTGCTCCAATTCCTGGGCTTGATCTCTAAGCTCCCCAATGCAACTGAATTCTGCAAAGACTAGAAAATGAACTCTTCCTCCTACTATATATTATTAGATAAATAATATCTATCTATGAAGACTAAAACGACAATAGACAAGAAAATGTAAACATGTGAACTTAAAGGGAATATGCCAAGTTGATATTAACTGGAAAGAAAAAAGAGGAACTTACAAAGCATGATTGATGATGCAACACTTATTCAAGCTCTCCTCATCCAGCCCTTGCATGAATATTGACATCAAAATGTAGATGCTTCCTCTACAATCAAAGGTTTGATACCTCTATTATTCCCCTCTTCACCTTGGAAATACCTTTAATATATAGGTTTGAGAGGCATAACCACCATGAGAAAATGAAGTATATAGTTGAGGATATGTATCCTTAAGCTTGTGATATTATCCTAAGATGAATCCATAGCATAGGGTTCAAACACAACCTACCTCATCCCAAGAGAGTTGGCCCTTAGAAAAAAGTGGGAGATCCCTTGATTCCCTCTAACAAGACTGGCACTCCCACAGAGTTGAACACAAGGTGCCATCCTATAAAGTGGTGCTACCCTAACATGGAAAGGGGGTGTCATTCCATGAAGTGGCACTCCCCCAACATGGCTAGGGGGCGCCACCCTTCATAAATGCCCCCAAAAAGGTCGATTTTCCAAGAAAAAGGTGTGTTTTTGGCCTTGAAATGATGGGTTTCTTCCTCCAATATGACTTAGGGGTCATGGAAAATGTCTTTCATGGTGTCAATGGGTTGCGACACTCATAAAAGTGAATTATAAACTTGGTAAGGTGCATATGACACTTGTGATAGTGCATGCCACACTTAACAAGATGCATAGGTCACTTTGCGACACTTGCAACACTTAGGGTGAAAAAATCAAGTGTGCCATTTTGGTGTGTAACATGCTAAGCTCCCCTTTGAACCAATACCCCTATATTTGGTCCAAATACAAAAGAGAATAATTGGTTGCTACTTTCCCTATAGATCTAACTGAATCAATCAAACAAGAGAAGAAGAAGGATGTGGTGTACCTTGTTGCAATGTTCGTCCTTGCTTCTCCAATTCTGATGCTTGATCTCCAAGCTCCTCAATGCAAATGAAGTCTTGAAAATACTAGCAAAGGAACTCTTCCTCTTACTCTATATTATTGGAAAAATAAGATCTATCTATGGATACTGAAATGACAATATACAAGCAAATGTAGAAAACATGAACTTGAAGCGAATAATCCAAGTTGATATTAATTGGAAAGCCAAAGAAGGCACTTAAAAAGAATGATTGATGATGTAGTCACTTATACAAGCTCTCCTCGTCCATCCCTTGCATGAATCTTGACAACAAAATGATGATGCTCCTCCCAATATCAAAGGTTTGATATTTGAATTCTTCCCCCCTTCACCTTGGAAATACCCTCAATATATAGGCTTTGAGAGGTGCAGCCACCATGAGAAAATGAAGGAAATGGTTGAATATATGGATCCCTAAGTTTGGATTAGATCCTAGGATATATCCCATAGGGTGGGATTCAACCACAACAACCTCATCCAAATCTGAGATGACCCTTAGAAAGAGGTGGAGGATCCCTTTATTTCGTCTAACAAGACCAATGCTCTCCCAGATTTGAATATAGGGAACCATACTATAAAGTTTTACTCTCCTCACATGGCAAGGGGGCACCGGTCCATGAATTAGCACTCCCCCAACATGGCCAGGGGGTGCCACCCTTCATAAATGCCCAAAATTGGTCGAATTTTCCAAGAAAAAGGTGTGTTTTTGTTGTTAGATGAGATGGCTTCTTCTTCCAACATGACTCAGGTATTGTGACAAATGTTTTCATGGTGCCAAGGGGTTGCGAAACTTATCAAATTGAATGTGACACTTGGTAAGGTGCATACGACACTTGTGACAGTGCATGCGACACTTATGACAGTGCATGCGACACTTAACAAGTTGCATACATCACTTTGCGACACTTAGGGTGTGACATTTTGGTGTGTAACAAAGTTCATTGACATAAATACTACTAATTCATATTCATTTAGTTGTTATCTAGTCATATTTTTTTATCCCTAGACTAAATTCGTCATTCAAGTTAGTCATTTTGATTTGTGTCACTTAAAATTGCTCAAGTTTGGTAGTATTTAACTTAAAAAAATTTGTCATGACTAATGTTTTTGGTCACACAGTCACTAATTACCCATTTTGTATTAGTGTATGCTTGGACAAATTTTCCATTGAACAAGGGTGTCATAAAGTATAACTTTAGTTTTAATGCACANAAAAAAAAAAAAAAAAAAAAAAAAAAAAATGTCTATGGAAACTACACATAAAATACTTGAAAAACATAATATCTAGTTAGAATGATAGTACTCCCTCTATATCTCTCTTTCTAGAGAAAATGTGTAATTTTTGGGAAATATACCATTGATAATAACGTTCCCTACTCAAATATCTCATGGGGTTTTTTTAAATTGGGAAGCTAGTGACTTGGACCTATGAGAGTGGTTGATATGTTTATAAATATTGTTTTGAATCTTCCCCATAAATTTTAAAATAGGGATATTGTCCTCAAGAAAGTCAATCCTTTTAGACTCCACACTCGAAGAAGAGGGTGGATTCATAGTAACATACTCATATCTTCTCCATATGATCATGATACCTAACAATCCAAGGTGTGCAAGATCCATAGGAAAATTCCAATGGAATAATGTCAAATTACCACATTCAAGGCATCTTCTTCCACCTGCACATTATTTACTAAAAAATAAAACTTTGAGATTCCTTCTGCATAATATTATTGAAATAAAACCATGTATATTCCAATGGAATAATGTCAAATTACCACATTCAAGGCATCTTATTCCACTTGCACATTATTTACTAAAAAATAAAACTTTGAGATTCCTTCTGCATAATATTATTGAAATAAAACCATGTATATTCCAATGGAATAATGTCAAATGACCACATTCAAGGCATCTTCTTCCACCTTCACATTATTTACTAAAAAATAAAAATTTGGTATTCCTTCTACATAATATTATTGAAATAAAACCATGTATATTCCAATAGAATAATGTCAAATTACCAAATTCAAGGCATCTTCTTCCACCTGCACATTATTTACTAAAAAATAAAACTTTGAGATTCCTTCTGCATAATATTATTGAAATAAAACCATGCATAGTGGGAAGAGGAGGGTCAACTTGCCAATGACTCATGTAAAAATCTACAAAAGTGTCATAATAGAATTGAAATTAAACATGGTACCAATAACAACATATGTCGCAAACTATGTTAACCATGGTTTCAATGTATCAAACATGCTAATGGTGATATTGACATTAGGATTGTTTTTTTGAAATTCCTCGAATATTTCAATTTGTGTCATCTCCATAACATGCTTACAATGCTCATCATACATTCCTTTAGATAAGCAGTTCCACCAAAAATGTTTTTCATTCAATATAGCATGAGAACGAGTTTCCTAAAAATCTAGCACCTCCTCTCTAACACCCTCTAGAAGTCTATCTTGGTAGGGATGTCTGCAAATAAGATCCCAACAGGAAAATTCAACATTTTCATCTATACAAACCATGAATTTAATATGCCTTTGCAATGTCTTTCTTGAAACATGTAAAAATTTTGACATCGATGTCACCATTTGACTTCTTGAAGTTCTTGGTACGATAAAAAAAAAATTAATTTCCATACAAGCAACTTGCATATCGTGTTTTCTTGATTTTCCAAATGTGAATAATGCTTTCAATACATTTTCAGGTGCCTTTATGTGTTTATAATCTTTAAAACCCAACAACTTTGTAGCCCATTTTAATTTTGTGAGTTTTATCAATCCTTGTACGATTTGACCCTATATAATCACTTATTTTTTATCAAACAACAACTTAATTATGCTACTAACATGTTCTCTAATTGTCTTATTAGGATTCAAGTCCCCAAATTCTTCTCTTATGTTTGCATCCAAAATTTCAAAAAGTTTCCACCTTTTAAAATTGCTACAACTTCCAGTTATTCTTGAAACTCGAAAGGGGACAGGGTCTTGCAATGGCTAGTTAGTTCTATCCCTACATAGCCCAATCAATTTTGTGCATGTGTTACATATAAAACATATGTTAAAATATAAAAAAATCTATGTAAATTATAGATTGGAATACAAATCAAAACTATGAGTTTCAGTATGCATTTGGAAAATGTTGTTTAAAATAACCAATATTTCCCTGCGTTGGATTCATTGAAGACTCTCAGGTCAGAAACACCAAAGGTAGGGCAATGATTTGACCTACATTTTCTTCTTGTTGCTCTCTCAATTATTCTCATATTTTTCTCTTCCTCTCCCTAGCCTTATTTTGCATTTCATCTTCATCAACCCATTGGAAATCATATGTCCTTTTAAGTCTTTTCCATATTCCCCATCTTGATTAGTAATTAATATTTGATTTCACAAAATTTTCTTGTTTTTCATCTTTTCACAATCATAGAGTAAGCATTTAAGATCCTTTTTCACAATTTTCTTGTCTTTTTGTTTGTTTGTTTGTTTTGTTTTATGTCATATTTCTTTGTATTTTCTATTTTATTTGTCGTGGACATCACCTAATCAAGTTTTTATACATTTATTGATCCTTTTTTTTAACCCATCAAGGCCTCAATAAAAGGTTTAATAAACCCTTGTGCATGATCATTTAAAATTCAATCGTAATCTCTCAACTGAGATTTTGAAAATACCTCAATAGATCCATAATGCTTGATCAAGGGATTAAAAACTAGAAATCATGCCTCCTTTGGGTATGATTTGTTATAGCTGTAACTTTTAGGAGTTGAACCCCATTCATTTCTTCCAACTCAAGTGGAAAACTTAATTCCAATGGATTCTTCATTGAATCCTCTATCCAATGGTGTATCATTTTCACACATTTAGTTTCATGTTCTATTTTTAATTTATTTTCTTCTAAAACTTATAGTTAATTTATTTTTTTGTGGTTATCGAAAGAAAAACTAGTAGCATAAACATCACAACCCAAAGAAGAAAATAAAATAGTAGCATTACACAACCAAACGAATATAAAAATATGTGGGATACCCATGGATGTTTCCTCTTCAAAAGGGTATTTTTGGTTTTTTCAATAGTTAATTTATTTTTTTTAAAATGTTTTGTTGGGAACAAAAAGGCATATAAATGATTCAAATATTAATTTGTTGGCATAAAAAAATAACAAAAGATATATGTTTCCAAAAAAAATCAATAAGTGGGATAAAATGCATTTTGTGTATATCATGCTCATATAAATTCTTTTAATTGTATATTGAACACTGAATTAATTGTTGGGAACAAAAGTTACTCATTAAATTTTCTAGAAATTTGCAAGCAAAAACATATAATTAAATTCAAATTTGATACATTAAATGGCATTAATATTTTTTGAAAACAATATCATTAGAAAAATAACACAATTCCCTACAATTATTTTTAAATGCACATCAAAATTCACAAGGTGTATATGAGTTTCAAGGGATTCATTTTAAAAAAATATGTAAAATGTCAAATTTTCATCACCACATTTCACTAAAAAGTGGGACACACTTTCATGGATTCACCTCGGTATACTAGATACTCAACATCAAACATGTAACACTCAATCCTCTATACACATGAAGGGTCCTTGCGAGAACATTTTAAAACGCCTCAACATATGTCGTGATAACTAATATGGAGGAACAATATAGAGAAGGAAGGATATAGGATGAGATTGTTAATCTTATCCTAATCACCATTCACTTAAAGGAAATATCAAAGGTTCATATTTCATATCAATATTTCTATAAGGTGCTTCAAAATTCTAGTTCATAATGAGAAATACATGCAAGACTCACATATTTCTAGTTTCCATAAACCTATCCATAAATACAATTCATGGTATTATCCAATTAATGGTTATCGGGAAGGCAAGGTGAAAGTTATTGAAGGCTTTGATTCTACACCATGCTTCCTTCTAGTTTTCCTTGAAACAAGGAGTGCCATGTGGAATCAACAATGGCATCAAACAATCTCTCAAATAGAACAAGCCTAAAATGCTTGGAAGATGAGAAAGATGTGGGTAGAGGTTATAGAAGTCATAAGAGGTTGCTTTCAAAGCGTATACACCATATTATGGGTGTGATTCATGTGATGTGGGATGCATGGTGAAACTCTAGCCCCTTGTTGTATATTATAATATTTTGGTTGATTAACATTTTGAGAGCTTACTATAAGTGGATGTTTGTCCTTAGGATATGTGATAGAGGAGGTGCACCTTTTATGGAGGTATTTATTTTATGTGGCATTGAAATATTCTACATGGTGAATGTGTTTAGGAGGGAATTGAATGAGAACCATAAGTATGGTGGATGATTTGGTAGGATGTGTGGTTTGTGACCAACATCAATCATTCTATGTTGAACTAGAGTATTCCATGTAGGATTCCACATAAACATTGGTAACCCTATAAACAATAGAACCATATAACATATACTAAGGTTCATCAAGATTGAAGGAAGTGGTTGTGCAAATCCTTTCATTGATTCTAGGATTGGTTACCAACAATTCTTGGAAGTTGTAATAAGAGATCAATTATTTTTTTCAATACCAGTTTGACACTTTGAAGAAAGTGTAACAAAATTTCATGAGAATGCACCAATTTGGAGGTTCCAATTGAGATGATAGTGGGAAGTAGAATATTTTCTTAGAGTAGAGGAATTATTCGTGACTATATCATTCTAGAATTATGTGCACAATATTGAAGATCATTGAGATCTATTTGTAATCTAGCTCTCTTTGAAATTTGTTGGTCATTGGTTATGAAAGAAAGCAAAGATTACAGAATAAAAGGCGAAATGAAAACTGTGTGGAAGGAACATTGACTGAGATATGGTCGAAGTGGCCAAAGAAGAAGAAAAGATGGAGCGAAGTATAGGAGAATGAGCCGTTGGACGAGAGGATCAAGGAGAACAGATCAGTAAGGAAGATGGATCGTGGACAACTCAACAAGCGAAAAAAGCCACCGGTAGATGCTTTGGAGCACTCCGCGGGGAGGAAGGAAAGATAGGTTGGCAAAGCCCAGAAAATGCAGTTCAAGTTGACCTAGGGTTTTAGACACCTAGGGTTTTGGTATTTAGGGTTTTGACGCCTAGGTTTCGGACTAAGGTTGTTCGAGAGACAATGTAATGTATAAATAAAGGTCAAGAGGACTTGGGATGGGTTCGATTATGTGATGATGAGTGATTGTTGTTATTGTGGAGAGAGAAGTATTGTGTGGTGAGAGAAGTCTGTGTTGTAAGATATTCATTTGGGTGTGAAGATCACCCTGCAGATGGGTGCGTAGGGAGGGAGACAGAGAAGAAGAGAGAGAGAGATCTGCAAGCTAAGAACGTAGATAGAACTGTATGTTTTATATAATATCAAGAAACCCGGTTCTATGGACATAGCCCTAGGGAGAGGGCGAACCACGTATATCTTGTTGTTTGTGTGATTGATGTGGTGTTCTTTTGTCTTCTGATATTCTGTTATTACATCGTTGTGATAGATCTAAGATATAACTGTGCGAAGTAGGAATGAGTTGGTAAATGATATCTAGATATTGTGTTGTTGTTGTATTGGCTCCACTTTTCATTTCCTCTGGCTGTAGACGCCTGTGTCCTACAAACCCCTATTGCTACTTTGGGTGAGACTGCATCTGCTTCGAAAGTGTTGTCGAAAGGGCTAGTAGTTAGGGCTTGTTGGTGCACTGTTAGAACTGAACCCTGGGTCTACCCTTGTGTGCCAAAAAATGGTTCCGTTTTCGGGACTGGGATATTCTTGAGGGAATGACAAGGTGGTTTCCATTGAAGACATAGATTCATAAGTGGATAGAATAACAAGAAAAGGACTTCGCAGAAGCTCAGAATAAGAACCCTAATATTAGTACAAAAGGCTGGTTGACAAGGTATATATTTACTGATATACATGAGATTTTCTTTGGAGGAATTCATAAGGAGCTATGAGAATGGTTAGCCAGATTAGCAGATACCCAGTTTGAGATCAGATCTAGACCACCTGTGGTTTGGACATCGACGCTAATCAAGAAGGTCAAGAGAGTTGATAACTCCATGTCAAGAGCAGTAGATCATTGGTTTGATAGTACCATTGGAGGTTAGTATCAACCCCCTATTGCTACTTCGGGTGAGACTGCATCTGCGTCGTAGGTGTTACCGAAAGGGCCAGTAGTTAGGGCTTGTTGGTGCATTGTTAGAATTGAACCCTGGGTTTTCCCTTGTGTGCCAACAAATGGTTCTGTTTTCAGGACTGGGATATTCTCGAGGGAATGACAAGGTGGTTTCCATCAAAGACAGAGATTGAGAAGTGGATAGAAGAACAAGAAAAGGACTTTGCATAAGATCAGAATAAGAACCCTAATATTAGTACAAAATACTGGTTGGGAAGGCATATATTTACTGATATACATGAGATTTTCTTTGGAGGAATCCACAAGGAGCTATACGAGTGGTTAGCCAGATTAGCAGATACCCAGTTTGAGATCAGATCTAGACCGCTTGTGGTTTGGACTTCGATGTTGATCAAGAAGGTCAAGAGAGTTGCTAATGCCATGTCAAGAGTAGTAGATCACTGGTTTGATAGTACCATTGGAGGGTACATTACTGAGTTTTCTATTGATAGAGTAGAGTCATATAGCCAAGCAGAGAGATATTACTTTAAGGGGCCGAGAGGAAAATTTTTACATTTTTTGAAGTTTAAGATCAAGATGCTATTGCATGAGAAGAACATCTTGAAGATACAGTAGTGGGTCAGATTGAAAAGCTAATGTTCAATAATTCAGATAGCGACAACGACACAGAGGTTGGACATACGTGTAGTGGGAGAATCTTCATAGAAGTTCCTTTGGTGAACTTATTTGAGCAGAATTACAAACAACTAACACGTGAAGAAGGGTTTTAAAGTGGAGAAGAAGAAGAGTTAGTGAACGAGGAACATTTAGGGTCCGCCATCCTAGAAGAAGAGAATACTACAAAACCTCTCTGAGAAGAATAAAAAACTTCAAGAACTGCACCGACTGCCTAAGTAAGTACTATTACTCCTCTTGTTGTTTTAGCAACATTAAGTAACCAAAGTAGTTAGAGTTATTAGAGTAATCAGAGCACTGTTACAAGAAGTTCATCACATAGTTAGTCAGGAAACCTAGGAGGATCTATGGAAGATGAGATGAGGTTACCCACCTTTAGAGGAGATGGATCTGAAGATCCTGATCAACACTGATTTCTACGTGAAGCTGTATGGAGTATTAAGAATGTCACTGACAAAGCTGTTAAGAGAGCTCAGTTTAGTACTACCCTAAGAGATCGCACACTGAGCTGGTACATGAAATTTGTCCAAGGAGTTGTACAGCTGACACCGTTGAACGAGATTAAGACTGTGTTGATTGTTGAATTCAAGAAACCCAAGTTAGAATCACAGTGCATTACATAACTGAAAGAAATCAAGCAGAAAGTAGATGAACCTGTTTGGGAGTTTGATCATAGGTTTAATACCTTAACATGCCATTTGAGTTTTTAGATCCCAGATGAGAAGAACAAAGAGTGGTTCATTGCTACCCTCCTACCACAAATCATAGTCCCTCTGATGCAGTAGAAGATTGCTTCACAGGCTGAGGTGTTGGAGATCGCCATGAAACTAGAATCAACCCCTATGGGAGAATCCAGCTCAGGTATGAGTCAAATCTTGAGTCAACTGACTAGCTTATCTCTACAGGTTGAAGATATGAATAAAGACAAGGGAAAAGATAAAAGAGAAGACATATGGTGTATCAGATGCAAGTCAGAAGGTCACGATAAGGAGAATTTTCCCCTATTTCATGAATACTTGGCTTCTGGAGCTTCGAGCCCTTTGAAGCAAGTTACTCTACCTTGGTGCGAGGTATGTAGAAATAGACATCACCCTGGTGAATGCTATTACATGAAAAAATATGTTCAAACACCTACAAATCTCCACTGCACATTCTGTAAATCTGTGGGGCATGATGAGAAGGATTGTCGAGCTTATGATATCTTGCATGAAAGATCAAGGGATACCTACAGAATTTAAGGAGAAGCACAATAGGAAGGTAATACTACGCAGTATAATTCCCTAGGAAGAGGAAACTTCAACCCTCATGGTGGATTCAGAGGAGGAGGATGAAGAGGAGGTATGGGTCGAGGTCAAGGTTAGATCATTTGTTATAACTACGCACAACCAAGACATTTGGAAAGGGACTATCAGAACCCTTGTACCACTTGCAGTTACTGCAACTCATTTGAACATATCATAGAATATTTCCCTGCGTTGTTAGCTAAACTTTAGGAGAGACGAGGAGGAAACCAACAAGTATAACTAATTTCAGCAGAACCTCGCGGAGTGGATCCCATAGTCGTTGTTATCACTAGAGGGGGTGTTGTTATAGGAGAAGACAGGGTGAATCTAGGGAAGATTACAGAGGAATCAAGGGTCAGAAAAGATACAAAGAAGACATAGGAGTTTTATCCAAAGAAAGAAAACCAGATATTTGAGGAAGCAAGAAAAGAATTCAGGAGAGATCAAGCTTCTTCATCAAAGGCTCGACCAAAAGTAAGAGAGCATGGAATGCCTATGGCATTTGATCAGTCTAGTTCACCCAGGGAAGGAAAAGAGGTAAGTAATCTCATGGAATTCTTATGCACTTGCATTAATTTGATAAAGGATGAGAGCGATGTACAAGAACTACAAAATTTGATCAAACAATATGAGCTAGGAAAGGTAGATCCATTATTGAGTAGAGTAGTACATCAAGTATTTGAAAAGAGAAGGACAAATAAGGAGCTACATCTGAATTCTCAGATTGGAGATTATGATGTAGATTATGTGGTCCTCGACTTAGGGTCAGAGGTCAATGTCATGATGAAGCAGACCTGGGCACTGATGGGAAAACCTAAGTTGATCTATTCCCCCATCAGGCTTAGGATGGCCAATCATCATGCTGTGAGCCCCTTTGGAAGACTAGAACATGTCTGTGTGGACATTGACGAGGTCAGAATGTTTGTAGACTTCAAAGTAATTGAGATAGTTGATGATAGTTGTCCTTATCCCGTGCTGTTAGGAATTGATTGGGCCTTCAATAATTCTACCATTATTGAATTAAAGAAAAGAAGAATGACATTTGAAGGTGATGGCCTTAGGGTCATCGCACCGTTGGATCTTGATGAAGTTTGCAGATACACAAAGCCCATCAAAGAAGAAGACCGCACATATGAACTAGAGAATATATACAAATTGACAACAAGACAACAAGATTACATTAATCCTATTGCAGTTGGGAATTTAAGCTAGCGAAGTGACAACGTACGTTCATCAGATTCAGAAGAAGAAGAGCAATATGTATGAAGTTTTTGTGCAACGATGTGCTAGATTGACCATATAAGTTCGATGGATCGACACAACAGTAAGTAATTTTCCCACCTTTGATGGTTTGAATCACTTAGAAACTTTCTTACTGGAATTTGAAGAAATTGTACTAGTACAACAAAGATTGTTGGCACTAGATGAGGCCTTGAAATCAACTCCAACAAGATGGTGGGGAGCACATAAGCAGAACATAGCAGACTGGGTGCAATGTCTCACTTTGATGACAACACGATTCTCAGATCAGATAGAAGGATGCGAAGTTAGATACACATGTCAAAGTTGTCCGAAAGACCATGTGTGAAGTTCTGAGGAGGCCTGGAGAAGCATTCCTCAGGAGAAGTGGATACAATGCCTATCAACTGGTACCTTCAAGAGGAACTGCGGCTCACCACTGCAAATTAGTAAGGTATGACTCATAATTTTGTAGCTACATTTTTATTTTAAAGTCAACACCCTATGGTAGATCAAGCTTTACAAGTTGTGAGACAAAAAGTATTTGAGGAGGCACCTAACCTCCCTTCGGAGCAAGAAGAGGATGAATGGACTGCGCCTCTTCAGAATTTGCAAGGATGTTACAATATCAATGCCGATGAAGACAATGATCCTAGGAATGTGGCCATCGCAGAAACATAAGGACAGAGAGACATAAAAGGACCAAGAGTCAATCTACCTTTCATTGGACAACCAATTAAAATCAAGAAAGTCAATATTGGGACAGAGCAAGCACCTAAGCTGGACAATGTTGGAGATTATTGGGATGATGCCACTATTGATAAGATCACAGAGTTACAGAATGAATATCAAGACTTGTTTCCAACCAATTTCACTGATACGAAGGGCATTAAAGGACCCATGGGAGAAATGCATATTCCCCTGAAACCATATGCAAGGCCAGCCAAACAGAGACCCTATAGATTGAATCCCAAATATAAGGAGAAAGTGAAGATTGAATTAGACAGAATGCTAGAATAAGGAGTCATAGAACCTGTTGAAGAATCAAAATGGATTAGACCTATGGTGGTTCAAGATAAGAAAACATGAGAGATAAGAATCTGTGTAGACTTGAGGAAACAGAATGATGCATGTCTACATGATCCATTCCCTACACCATTTACTAATGACGTGTTAGATAATGTGGGAGGACATGAATTCTACTCCTTCACCGATGGATTTTTAGGTTATCACAAGATCATGATTGCCAAGGAAGATCACCATAAGATCACATTTGCAACAAAATGGGGAATGGAAGGAAGGATTGGTGAATGAGAGACAATTGAAATTGTACTATGACAACCAGCTGTCATGCAGCTCTTGGCAGAAGCAGAAGGAGAAGGGTCTAGGTACCAGGTGCAGTTGAAACTAGGTACCAGACATAGAAAAGACAGTCTGCACACAGTGGGGAGGACCAGAGTAGAAAGCACAGTTTGCGCTACGCAGTCTAAAGTCGAAGTGAAACACAAGATTCAGAGCTACAATGCCTCGGGATGAGTCACAAGTGAGTGTTGGGGGCCTGTTGGCCCTTGGTTATGAAATAAAGTGAATATTATGGAAGAAAAGGAGAAATGAGAACTGTGCAGAAGGAATGTTGACTGAGATCAGGTCGAAGTGGCCAAAGAAGAATAAAATACAGAGCAAAGTTCGAGAGAACGAGCCGTTGGACGAGAGGATTGAGAAGAATAGATCAGCAAGGAAGATGTATCATGGACAACTCAACAAGTGGAAAAATCCACCGGTAGATGCTTTGGAGCACTCCACGGGAAGGAAGGAAAGACAGGCTGGCGAATCCCGGAAAATGTGAGTCAAGTTGATCTAGGGTTTTAGACACCTAGGGTTTTGGTATTTAGGGTTTTTATGCCTAGGTTTTAGCCTAAGGTTGTCCTAAAGACAATGTAATGTATAAATAAAGGACAAGAGGACCTGGGATGGGTTCAATTATGTGATGATGAGCGATTTTTGTTATTCTGGAGAGAGAAGTATTGTGTGGTGAGAGAAGTCTGTGTTGTAAGATCTTCAGCTGGGTGCGAAGATCACCTTGTAGCTGGGTGTGCAGGGAGGGAGAGAGAGGAGAAGAGAGAGAGAGATCTGCAAGCTAAGAGCGCAGATAGAATTGTATGTTTTATATAATATCAAGAAACCTAGTTCTGTGGACGTAGCTCTAGGGAGAGGGTGAACCACGTATATCTTGTTGTTTGTGTGATTGATGTGGTGTTCTTTTTGTTGGATCATGTTGTCATTGATGCCAATGGTTTGTCATTGATGCCAATGGTTTGATTACTTGGGAGATTGTTGGATCATATGTCATTGATGTAAATGGTTTGGTTTGATTGATGTCATTGGTTGATGTCAAGTAA
>ML829723.1:12397-24258 GCA_009831015.1 Picea engelmannii
CGAGGCCTTGCTTAAGCAACACCGGAGTGAGCCTCTTTCCCCTAGGGTTTTGATTCTAGGGCCCTGCCTTTGCAGCACCATAGAACCCTACCTTCTAGTCTTTAAGTCATCATCCTTCCAAAATCTTGTGCCCTTTACTTGTCCTACTCCATATACCCTAAGGAACTGATATTTGACCTCCAACGTTGAAGCTTTAGTGTACAAAACTACTTTCAAAACTAAATTTTGTAACCCTAACTAACATAACTAACCTAATTAGGGCTGACGTCATAGTTGAATATTTCATCTTGGCGCAGCAAAACTGTAATATAAGCAATTAAATGATGATTTGAAGCTTTTATTGAGTAAATCGTTGATTGGATATACTGTTGGCTTAGTCATCTCTTTAGATATTGATGAATTGATGGTCTTTCATAAGCTAATTGACAAAACGTTGACTTCATTTTATATCTATTGTATTGCTTATTGAATAATATCAGATAGTCACTGAAGTACTAACCCTTTGAGGTATAGCCTTCATATATATATATATATATATTGTGTTGCTGTTGTCTTGTTCCGGGCAGGTGTTTTCAATAGGGCATACACTTCTTCTATTGGCTGATTAGCCGAACTGTCTGACATTGGTGGTAACCTGTGAGGAGGGAAATCTAAAACTTGACCTTATACCTTCTGCCTCTTCAAACCCCAGGTTACCGGGGACGTCTCCCCTGGGATAACCTCCCTAAACAGAAAAAACCTCCCCATCGAGGTGACATTGGGTGGGGAAGGTTCCTGTTATGCCAGTTTGATCTTTATCCTTTAGCCTATGACCTAAACTACAAACTGTGCGATAACAGATACTTTATCGAGATTGAGTAGGTCTGCAGGTTATGCTAGAGATGTTGAGGTTCTCATGCACTCTATGGTTAGCACATGTCCCCGAGTTGGAGACAGATGTTATCCCTAGTTTTCAGGGATAACTAGGAGATCATGTCTCGAGGCCCACAGGTCTTAGACATGGAGTACCAAGAGAAGGATTGACCTGAGCATGGCCCTAGAGGGCCCACCTTTTCTTCTTCCATCATCTTCACCTTGTCAGCAGCAGCATCCATCACCATCAGCTTGGTCCTATATCAAAATAGGTTCTTGCTCCATGAGGTAATTACTCCAGGTATCATGGTATGTGTCACCTTTGATCATTAGAACCTTTAAATATATGCATCTAATTCCTTTTATTTCCAACTACTGCTTGGATCTTACACTTGCCCACTTGACCATGTTTGGGGGATTGACAAGGTGCCCTAGCAAGCCTGTGTCTGTAGGTTTTGGTTTGCCACTGGGGAGATTTATGAAAGCCATCGTCCACTCCCATCATAGTACCACTTTTACATCTTATTTCCCGCTCACTTATCCCTTTCCCCTTGTCCGATCATTGGGTTGACCTATTTTCAGGATTGCACCTTACCTCATGGGAAGAAGGGGCTAAAGGCCTAGAAGGTAAAATCAAGCTGGTAAAAGATAAAAGCCTAAGAGTAAAACCTCGAGATGCTTCGCCCAGGGATCCCTGAGAAAGCAATAAAAGGATTCTCAGCAAGAAACAAGAGGGACCCTAAAAAATAATAAAACAAGACCTAGTCAGATGATAGAGAGTCTCATCACGAGCCAACCTATTAGGTTCATGGGTACCTAGCAGTATGACATTGCCACTTGTAATGATCCCAAGCCAAATTTTTCGCTTGAGACCACTAACTAGCATGGTTGTGTATGATGTGCAGGTGTTTTATTGAAGTTTCCAGATATTAAGTATGTTCATACAATATTCATTCAACACATGAAGATCACAATGTACTCAAGATATAGAACACAAGCAAAGATCTGACCTTTATTATTGAAGCAGAAATCAGATACAATAGAAAGAGCAGATCTGGAATAATCTTCAGATGGCTCTAATAGACAACATGTATGAGCTGCTACAAAATGCTCCCGTCAACACAAAGAAGCCTCCAAAGGTTGGATATAAAATGAAGACCAATACCAAGCAGATATGAATACAAACCCTCCAGCTGAAGAAGCCACGCTCCAAGAGAAGACTGAAGCCCTCAATAATTCGGCCATGATGGTAGATGACTCCAACTGAGCCCAAACTTGGTCAGATGATAGATCAGGGTAGTGGGATCCTCCTCCAATACACCAAATTCAGAATGCATAATAGGTGCGCCCCAGCCTCTTACTTATACTTTTCCTTCTAATTCTCTGTTGAGTTCGGTTAACTCCCAGGGTTAACATCTATTCTTCTGTTGAGTTATCTTTTACTCCTTTTATCCCTTTCCTTTCTCAAGTCAACTTAAAATTATAACTTTAGCCTAATTGACCGCCCCCCTCAGTGTGAGACTATGACCTAGTGGGGGTGCCCAGGCCACTGAGTCTCCTGATCACCTCTCTAAGAGGTGGGGGACATTACAGTCTCCCCTGCTCGAAATTGCTTGTCCTCAAGCAATTCCAAACCTGCTTCTCTTACCACGTGCTCTTGTTCCCAAGTGGCATCCTCAATAGGTAAATCCTTCCACCTGATCAGGTACTCCTTGATGCTTCGGTTTCTAAGCCTCTTCTCTCGGACTTCTAAGACCTCCTCTGGAATCAAAACAAGTTGTCCCTCCTCATCCATGGGGGGTAATACCTCAATAGGCCTGATGTGTTGACCGAGGGCTTTCTTAAGACAAGAGACATGGAAGACGTTGTGTATCTTGTTGCCCTGTGGAAGCTCTAGCTCGTAAGCTACGACCCCTATCCTCCTGCCGACTCTGTAGGGCCCAAAGAAACGTGGCTGCAGTTTCTCCGCTCCGCTTCTTTTAATGGAAGCTTGCCTGTATGGTTGTAGCCTCAGATAAACTAAATCTCCAACCTCAAGAGTACGGTCCACTCTATGCTTGTCTGCTTGGACCTTCTGCTAGTTCTGTGCCCTTTGTAGATGATCCTTCAATTCCCTGAGAATGTCTTGGCTCTGCTGTATTCAATCCTGCACCTGTCACCGAACACAATCTCCACAAATGATAAAGGATCATAGCTATACAAGGCTTTGAATGGTGACATGCCAATGGACATATGCTGGGTGGTGTTGTAGCAATATTCTCCTAGATGAAACCATCTGACCCATGCTTTCTGTTGCCCTGCCACATAGTTTCTGAGATAGCCCTCCACCCACTTGTTGACTATCTCTGTCTGTCCATCTGTCTGAGGGTGATAGCTGGTGCTAGGGGTCAAGGCCGTACCAACCAACCTGAATAACTCCTGCCAGAAAGTACTCATAAACCTGCTATCCCTATCGCTGACAATGGTCTTGGGTAGGCCGTGCAACCTAAAGATCTCCCTGAAGAACAATTCGGCCACCTGTGCTGCACTGAAGTCGGTAGCTATGGCGAAGAAGTATGCAAACTTTGTTAACATGTCCACCACTACAAATATGCAGTCCTTCCCTTGCGTCTTTGGTAGCCCGGTGATAAAATCCATGGATATGCTTTCCCATTTGTACTCTAGAATGGGCAAGGGCTGCAACAGTCCTATTGGATGCGTGTGCTCATCCTTGTTTGCTTGACATGTAGTACACTCTTTGACGGGCTTAATCACATCTTCCTTGAGCCCCTTCCAAGATAATATTTCTCTCACCTACCTGTACGTCTTGCTGATCCCCTGATGTCTTGCCATTGGGGAGTCATGGCACTCCTGCAATACCTTGGCCTTGAAGGACGATCCAGGAATCAAGAAGATTCGGTCCTTGTAGTAGATGAGGTCATTAATAACCTTGAAATATTCATCTTGCACCTGTCCATCTAGTAGCTGGCACGCAAACTGATCCTCTACATACTCCATCACGAGATGGTCTTTCCAGTCAACTGTTACCCCTGTTACAGCAAGGATGGATAGCCTCCTGGATAAGGCATCAACCACCACATTGTTCTTCCCTTTGACAAACTCAATGTCAAAGTCATAGGCCTGTATTCTGCTTACCCATTTTTGTTGCCTCTCGTTCAATTCCTTCTGTTCCAATAGATATTTGAGGCTGTTATGATCTGACTTGACAACAAACCGAGCACCTACCAAGCATTGCCGGAATTTGGCTAGTCCATGCATGAGAGCCAGCATTTCTTTGTCATAAATGCTGTAAAGTAGCTCAGGCCCCTGGAGTTTTTGGCTCTCATAGGCAAGAGGGTGCCTCTTCTGGATCAGTACGGCCCCTATTCCTTCCCCGGATGCATCACACTCCAAGGTAAATGGGAGGCTAAAATCTGGAAGGGCTAAGACTGGGCACGTACTCATCACCTTCTTCATCTTGTCCATCGTTATTTGAGCCTCCTCATCCCACTTGAATGCTCCCTTCTTAGTCAAATCGGTCAAAGGTGCACACAGTTGAGAGAACCCTTTGACAAACTTCCTGTAATACGTGCACATTCCCAGGAATCCTCTCAATTCTGTGAGTGTCTTAGGAGTGGGCCATTTTATGATGGCTTCAATTTTCTCCTGATGCACCTATACCCCCTTTGCTCCGATAATGTGTCCTAGATAAAGGACCTCCGTCATTCCAAACTCACATTTGGACTCCTTAGCATATAGTGACTGTTCCTCCATAATAGACAAAATCTGATCCAAATGCCTAAGATGCTCCTCCCATGTCTTGCTGTAGATAAGCAAGTCATCAAAGAATACCAACAGGTGCTTCCTCAGTTGCTTGTTGAATACATGATTGGAACGTAGCAGGGGCATTGGTTAACCCAAAGGGCATCACCAGAAACTCATAATGTCCGTAGTGACATCTAAAGGCTGTTTTTGAGATGTCTTCCTCCCTCATCTTGATTTGATGATAGCCAAAACGAAGGTCAATCTTGGTGAAGTAGACAGACCCATGCAATTTGTCCATCAGCTCATCAATCCTTGGTATTGGGTATCTTTTTTTGATGGTCTTTTTATTCAAGGCCTTGAAGTCAATGCACATCCTCATAGTGCCATCCTTCTTCTTCATCATCACTACTGAAGAAGCAAAAGGGCTACTACTGGGCCTGATGTGCCCTATGCCCAGAAGTTCCTTGATAGCCTTCTCTATCTCATCCTTGTACTTCTTGGGGTGTCTGTATGGTGTGGTAATGACTGGCTTGGCCCCTTCTTCTAGCTCGATAATGTGCTCAAATCCCCTATCTGGAGGTACCCCTAGAGGAATAGGACCGAACACCTTGTGCTGCCTATCAAGGATTTATTTGATCTCTGGTGTGTAGTGGACCTTGCCCTGCTCATCCTTATGTGTTATAATCCTGCATTCAGCTGCGTTATCTCGACTCTCCGAAAGATGTCCTCCATCCTCTTGGCTGTGACTACCTTTGCAGCATTCCCTGTCATACCCTGGAGCACTACCTTTCATCCACCCTCCTCTGTGAATGACATTTCCATGGTTTTGTAGTTGTTAGTAATAGGCCCCAATGCACTGAGCCATTGTACTCCTAGGATGATGTTGGTATCCGGAAGGTCCATAACATAGACGTCCTGTGTCAACTCATACTTGCCCAAGGTAAGCTTCAGGCCCGGAATGTATCTGTCACAGGGCATAGTGCTTCCTCCTGCAACCTCCACCTTGAATCCTTCAAATTCTACTGTGGGTATGTGCCTCCTTTGTAGTAATGCTGCATCAATGAAGTTGTGGGAAGCTCCTCCATCAATCAAGACTGACACCTTCTGTCCCTGCAAGACCCCCCTCATTCGGAAGGTGTTATACTTGGGAACTCCACTGATAGATGCCAAGGTGGCCATACTATCCTATCCTGTGATCTATTCCTCCTCTACTGCCTCAGTGGTTTCTGCCTCCATGTTCTGTACTAGCCCATCTCATCGTCTTCTTCGTTATCTAAAGTGACCTCGATGTAGTGCACTTGTCCACGTCCCATGCACTTGTGTGAGGGATTCCATGGTTCCTTGTGTTAGCAACATTTCTTGTTCTAGGCGCAAAAGTATTCGGGTCTGCAAGTCGCACGAGAAGGGCCCGAGCGCAGCATGGAAAAAATCTCGTTTTGAGGATTCCAATCAAGCGGGTGGGTGGAATTACGATGTTAGCAGCCCGGATCCATCCATAAGAGAAGATCAATGGTCATCGGAATATCGGGGCTAGCAAGTTGACCAATGTATAACGTCAAAGAAAGCGGCTTTATGCTGAGACTGAATCTGGGTCGTCTGATCCCGCGACACATAGTGCGAGATCTAGTCGACATATCAGCAGTCGGGAGTTCGAAGGGTGAAAGTCCCTCATCATCTCACATCCCGAAATCCCAAACCCTGGAGTATCGAAAGTGCCCAGAGGCGGGCCTGCAGTATCGCGAAGCAGCCTCAGCCGTTCATCCACAGGAGACACCTAGCGCGCGATTAGGATCCTCGCCTTTTCGCCCATTGCGACTTCGAAATACAAAAGAATAGGCTGTCATATTCCCGATGCGCGAGGTGCCGGGAGCGTCCAGGACCCAGGCCCGTAGCATCACCAAGTAAGTTCAGGGCCGTCAGATCTGAGAGGGACACGTGGCGCCCAATTAGGCCATCTCGGCGTTTCGCTCATCGCAGATATGAATAAGAAAGGATTGACTCCTTCCATTTGCGAACGCCAAAAGAGTTTTGGGAATAGACACAGGGTCGCAGCCCGTGGTCACTTGGGAAAGAAAGGAGCAGTGAAAAAGGGGCCAAAGGTGTCGAGTCTAGTTGCTGAAAGGATCATCGTGATCTCCATGTGCCATCTGATCCGACCTTGATCCTGGTTTTCGCCTGGATTAAATGAAGACGAGAAGGGGTGGTTGAAACCTCTCCTCAGGCATTAAGTGCAAAGTATGGATAATCTGGTAGGCGGTCTGCTTGAGAGGGTCCTGTGTACCCATTTTTCTAAAGAAGCCATGCCGAGTCTTCGACCAGCCGGAGGAAGTCTGCACACGCTAGCCCGACACTTAATGGCTCAGCTACTCCTCCTGTAGGAGCCATGCGCAGTTAAGGTGGCGTCTGACAAAGAATACCCATCCGAATTCGACTGAAAGGACACCAAGTCGTGGATGACTGAGCACGCCGCTGTTAGGCAAATTTTCTGAGTATATAGACTCAGTCTTTGTATTTTGTAAAGGATCGATGGTTGAGCAAGGCTCCCGACTGTAAAGTTTTGATAAAGCGTTGGTCGCTCTAGTTAATGTATAAGGCATTTGAGATTTCTTACTTTATGGATGTCAGCTTCCCTTCCATCTCTTTGCTTACTGTGTTAGAACAACTCAGAATTGGAGGATCCAGTCGAGTTGTGGCTATTATAAGATGATGTAGGTTGGATCACTGTAATAGTTACATTGTTTCTAATCGGTTCTTGTGATGTTCTCAGCGCTGAAACGACTTGGAATTGAAGGATTCAGTCGAGTCACCCCTCAACTCCTTGAAGCTCTAGACCAAGAGGATCTTGGCTTCAGAGCTTTTCGGTCTCAAGCTTCCGAAGGCTTGTTGCCCGAGGCAGTCTTGCTCGCCCTTCTCACAAGTCTTCCTTCTACCACCCTTTAATCATTTACTGACAGAAGTTGGATCAAGACCTCCCTTGCTTTCTACATACCAGGTCCAGTTCCCTGAGTTAAAGCTATATTTTCTTGAGTCTTCACCCATCTGATCACCCCATTAAACAAATCGTGACATAAAATTGATGGGCGTTGGGCTCTGCTCCTGCAAGAAATCTAGGAGTGACTTCTGATGCTAACATTTCTGGCGCCGTTGCCGGGTATGAAGTTGAAGATTTTCCCTGGGCAGAACGACATTGAGCCTCTGATTCTGAAGGTGCATCAGACATCAGAGCCCTTAAAGATTGCTACTATGCACCTGGAGACTCCACTGTGGCGACTCCATTGTTTCCACTTCACTGTTTCAGCTGTAGCTGTTGTTAGCACACTTGAAAGATAACCCAGAGGAGCTTTCTCGAGAAGGTTTCAGTGGGTGCTTTCTCATCTTGAGAAGCTTCCTGGGGTAACGACAACGTTAAGATCTAGCCTTTGATGGTGAACAAGGACCAAGCATATTTGAAGCTACGCATCTTTCACCTGGCGACTCCATGATTCGAGGATCGATTGGCGACTCCACTGGTTCGATATGGAGAAAATTCTGGCTCAAAGGTTTGCTTTCTATGACTTTTCCCAGATAGTTGGTTTTCCTAATGCACTTCCTGATAGAGACCAATGGGAAGATTTCCTCCTTGAGTTTCATGCAACAAGTTGGGAGGAACCAGTTGAGCATTTACTGGACTTCCATGAAGCTATTCACTGACACAATATCACGCATGAGGATGTCTAGATTAAGCTCTTCAGGTGTTCATTGAAGGGAGTTGCTCTTGAGTGGTGTCGATCTCTTCCTGCTGCAAACATCCACTCTTTAACCGGTTTTCATACAACTTTCAATTCATTTTGTAAAGACTATTATCCAGCTGATTGTTTGTTTGAAAAATTTTGTGAGGAGTTTTCTTCACTTCATGAAGCCTTTGCTGGCCCTGAAGACCAGGTCCATGATGAAGCTTTTACTGTGGAGGAAAGCATTTGCCAGGAAAATACGGAGGTGTTGAATGATATTAATTTTGTTAGCCCTAGAATGGAAGCATCTGACATCATATAAGATGCCTCTATTCTTTTAGATGTTCATAACGATCAACATGCCTCTTGTGGAAATTGTGAGTTTATAGAGCAAATGTGGTCCATGGTAGATGACTCACTTGGATATCGGGTTGAAGCAGATGTTCCTAGCAGCTCTGCTCATGATGACGAAGACCCTCTCTTTTTAAAAGAGGGGTTAGTTGTGGAAGAGGATTCTTCTCTTTTCCCCCAGGGGGTTTCTCACGATATATTTTTTCATGGGATTAAAGAGAAAAGAATTATGTATGAGGAGCCAGAAGCAGCAGGTCCCACTATCCCAGAAACGGAAATTTTTGACGGGATCACTGTTCTGGAGGAGGGTCATATCAATGAAGGACAACTCCTTTTTGATGTATATTATAGTGATGATGAGCAACAAGCTTATCCTACATTTGATCACTATAAAGATACTGAAGAGCCAGTCAGCAAGHAGAAYCACCCCATKGTCCCTATTTATGATGAATAYGAATCTGACYCRGGGGAGAGCCAAGAAGAGGAAAAGGAACCAGAGGAACAACTGAGCACATATTTCATTCCAGAGCCAGTCAGCGAGCAGCTACCGCCTGAGATCAGTGAGCCTACGTCAGTTGTCCACTCACCTGTGCTTATCAAAGATATTCAACCACATGTGAGCAACCCTGTAGCAGAGGAGGCTACCTGTCACCAAATTTCCGAAATTCGCCACTCATTCTATGACCCTGTTGGCGAATACATGGAGTGGCATGTCCTTTATGCCTTGGAGCCGCCCTATTCCATATCAACTTCACCCTGTGAGAAGAAGTTGAAGAGTGTAGCCGTTCTGCTGCCACGGTTACACCATCTGCTGGTGATCATCGACAGAAAGAAAGAGCTTCCCTTCTATGGTGGAAGTTTGCTTTCACCTAGCCCCATATAAAGTGTTTTATTAGTTTAGGATTGTATATAAATAAGCTCCTTTGAGCGTGTATTTTTATTTTTTTGTTTTTTTTTTCGGCTTGTATTTTCAGCAGCGGGATGTTTTGAGCTTGACTCCATAGCCCAACAGCAAGGCACTGAAGCTGCGGAATGAGTTCTTAGAGCTCCGCAAGGATGACTCTATCCCCCATGGAGCCTAATGTTAGCGAGATTTCTTGTTCTAGGCGCAAAAGTATTCGGGTCTGCAAGTCCCATGAGAAGCGTCCGAGCGCAACATGGAAAAAATCTCGTTTTGAGGCTCAAGCGGGCGGGTGGAATTACGATGTCAGTAGCCTGGATCCATCCAGAAGAGCAGATCAACGGTCATCGAAATATCGGGGCTAGCAAGTTGACCGATGTATAACGTCAAAGAAAGCAGCTTTATGCTGAGACTGAATCTGGGTCGTCCGATCCCGCGACACATAGTGCGAGATTTAGTCAGCATATTGGCAGTCGGGAGTTCGAAGGGTGAAAGTCCCTCATCATCTCACATCTCGAAACCCCAAACCCCGAAGTGCCGAAAGTGCCCAGAGGCGGGCCCGTAGTATCGCGAAGCAGCCTCAGCCATTCATCCACAGGAGACACCTGGCGCGCGATTAGGCTCCTCGCCTTTTCGCCCATTGCGACTTCGAAATACAAAAGAATAGCCTGTCATATTCTCAATGCACGAGGTGCTGGGAGCGTCCAGGACCCGAGTCCGCAGCATCACCAAGTAAGTTCAGGGCTGTCAGATCTGAGAGGGACGCGTGGCGCCCAATTAGGCCATCTCGGCGTTTCGCTCATCGAAGATATGAATAAGCAAGGATTGACTCTTTCCATTTGCGAACGTCGAAAGCGTTTTGGGAATAGACACAGGGTCGCAGCCCGTGGTCACTTGGGAAAGAAAGGAGCCGTGAAAAAGGGGCCAAAGGCGTCGAGTCTAGTTGTTGAAAGGATCATCGTGATCTCCATGCGCTATCTGATCCGACCTTGATCCTGGTTTTCACCTGGAGTAAATGAAGACGAGAAGGGGTGGTTGAAACCTCTCCTCAGGCATTAAGTGCAAAGTATGGATAATCTGGTAGGCGGTCTGCTTGAGAGGGTCCTGTGTACCCATTTTTCTAAAGAAGCCATGCCGAGTCTTCGACCAGCCGGAGGAAGTCTGCACACGCTAGTCCAGCACTTAATAGCTCAGCTACTCCTCCTGTAGGAGCCATGCGCAGTTAAGGTGGCGTCTGACAAAGAATACCCATCCGAATTCGGTTGAAAGGACACCAAGCCGTGGATGACTGAGCACGCCACTGTTAGGCGAATTTTCTGAGTATATAGACTCAGTCTTTGTATTTTGTAAAGGATCGATGGTTGAGCAAGGCTCCCGATTGTAAAGTTTTGATAAAGCGTTGGTCGCTCTAGTTAATGTATAAGGCATTTGAGATTTCTTACTTTATGGATGTCAGCTTCCCTTCCATCTCTTTGCTTACTATGTTAGAACAACTCGGAATTGGAGGATCCAGTCAAGTTGTGGCTGTTATAGGATGATGTAGGTTGGATCACTGTAATAGTTACATTGTTTCTAATCGGTTCTTGTGATGTTCTCAGCGCTGAAACGACTTGGAATTGAAGGATTCAGTCGAGTCACCCCTCAGCTCCTTGAAGCTCTGGACCAAGAGGATCTTGGCTTCAGAGCTTTTCATTCTCAAGCTTCTGAAGGCTTGTTTCCCGAGGCAGTCTTGCTCGCCTTTCTCACAAGTCTTCCTTCTACCACCCTTTAATCATTTACTGACAGAAGTTGGATCAAGACCTCCCTTGCTTTCTACATACCAAGTCCAGTTCCCTGAGTTAAAGCTATATTTTCTTGAGTCTTCACCCATCTGATCACCCCATTAAACAAATCGTGACATAAAACTGATGGGCGTTGGGCTCTGCACCTGCAAGCAATCCAGGAGTGACTTCTGACGCTAACACCTTGCATGTGAAGCAGGGTTGCTTCCTTCTCAATTCTCTCCTGGTGTTGTCATCTATTCTGCCACGACCCTTGTCATATCCCTTAGGGTCATGTTATCCCCGATATCATCGGATAACTAGGAGATCATGTCTCGAGGCCCACATGGTCCTAGAATTGGAGTACGAGAGCAGATTGACTTGAGCATGGTCCTGGAGAACCCATCCATCTTCTTCTCAGCCAGCTTTGTTCTGCCAGCAGTACCAGCCTCCATCACTACCGGCCTGGGCTTGTATCAGAAAATGCTCTTGCTCCATGAGGTAATTGGTCCGAGGTATCATGGTATGTGTCATATTTGATCA
>ML829723.1:61213-71954 GCA_009831015.1 Picea engelmannii
GGCCATTCAAAAGAAGGAATGGGCAGATGCCATGACAGAGGAATACCAATCCATAATAAAGAATGATGTATGGGAAATAGTTCCTAGACCAAAAAGTAAGGATGTGGTATCATCAAAATGGCTCTTCAAAATAAAAACATGCTGCTGATGGAAGTATTGAAAAATATAAAGCAAGATTTGTCGCTCGTGGCTTTTCCCAGAAGGAAGGTATTGACTATGAAGAGATATTCGCTCCTGTGGCCAGATACACTTCGATCAAAACCATTATAGATCTTGCTGCCAAGATGAAATGGAATCTGCACTAGATGGATGTGAAGACAGCTTTCCTGAATGGTGTTATCGAAGAGGAAGTGTATATAGAGCAACCCCAAGGATTTGAGGTTGAAGACAGGAAGTCTCATGTCTGTCGATTGAAGAAATCCTTATACGGATTGAAGCAAGCTCCCAGAGCTTGGTATGGCCGTATAGACAGTTTCTTGACAAGCTTAGGCTTTACCAAGAGTAAAGCAAACTCAAATCTCTACTTCAAAATTATGGATAATGAACCAGTAATATTACTACTGTATGTGGATGACTTATTCTTAACTGGAGAAGAAAATCTCATCATTGAATGTAAACAGAGACTTGCCACAGAATTTTAAATGAAAGACCTTGGTCTAATGCATTACTTCTTAGGCCTTGAGGTATGGCAGAGTCCAGAAAGAATCTTCCTTAACCAAGAAAAGTACACGGTCGAAATCTTAAAGAGATTCGACATGCTAGAATGCAAGTCCATGAATACTCCCATGGAAGCGAAGTTGAAGCTGCTGGTCGATACTTCATCAGATTTGATAGATGCCACACTGTACTGACAGATTATTGGATCGTTGATGTACCTGACGAACACCAAACCAGACATCTATTTTGCAGTGAACACCTTGAGTCAGTTTCTGGTAGAGCCCAGACATGTTCACCTAGTGGCTGCAAAACATGTGATGTGATACCTTAAAGGTACAATGGATTATGGTCTCAGCTATGATGGAGATCATGACTTCACATTGAGTGGATAAACTGATGTAGATTGGGCAGGAAGCGTTGCTGACAAAAAAAACACTTCCAGATGTTGTTTCAGTTTGGGATCAGCCATGATCTCGTGGCAGAGTAGGAAGCAATCCAGTATTGCCCTCAGCACAGTGAAAGCAGAGTACATTGCCGCATGTTCTGCTAGCTGCGAAGCTATATGGCTTCAAAAGTTGCTGACAGGCCTATTTGACTTGGAGATGAGAGCAACCGCAATTCTACGTGACAACTAGAGCTGCATAAAGATGACAGAGAATCCTGTATTCCACGACAGGTCGAAGCACATAGAGATCCACTATCATTTCATCCGCGACATGGTATAGAGAGGAGCCTTGAAGCTCCAGTACATTAGCATGGATGAACAAGTTGTCGACGTGTTGACTAAGCCTCTATCTCGTGTAAAGTTTGAACACTTTCGAGATAAGCTTGGTATAGTCCGAAAGGACCCTCCCTGAAAGGGGGAGTATATATATTTTCCTTGCTTCTGACCTCGCTGTTAGNTATGATGTTGTGTGTTCCTTGCTTTTGACCTCGCTGTTAGACGTAAAGCAAGATGAGTCATGGCTTCTGACCTCGCTGTTAGACGTAAAGCATGATGTTGTGTGTTCCTTGCTTCTGACCTTGCTGTTAGACGTAAAGCAAGATGAGTCATTGCTTCTGACCTCACTATTAGACGTAAAGCATGACGTTGTGTGTTCCTTTCTTCTGACCTCATTGTTAGACGTAAAGCAAGATGAGTCATTGCTTCTGACCTCGCTGTTAGACGTAAAACATGACGCTGTGGATTCCTTGCTTTTGACCTAGCTATTAGACGTAAAGCAAGATGATTCCTCGCTTTTGACCTCGTTGTTAGATGTAAAGAGAGATGTTGATGTGTTCCTTGCTTCTGACCTAGTTGTTAGATGTAAAGCAAGATGATTCCTTGCTTCTAACCTCGTTGTTAGACGTAAAGAAAGATGAGTCATGCTTCTGACCTCGCTGTTAGACGTAAAGCATGACATCGTGATTCCTCGCTTCTGACCTAGTTGTTAGACGTAAAGCGAGATGATGATATTCCTTGATTCTGACCTAGTTGTTAGACGTAAAGCAAGATGTGACTGACATTGAGCTACCAGCTTAACAGCTGTGACATTGAGCCAGTGTAGTACTGCTAGCCTAGTGCTGTGATGAGCTATCATTTTTTTACTGATACATATTTGATGTATATGATAGCATTCTTTCGAGAATGATGATGCTGTCGATGAAGAAAACTTCCAATGACTCGTAAATATGCTAGCCAATGTTTCAAGATGATATTGACGATACTGTCCTCCTGATGCCACTGATGATGCAGACCTCTTTCACCTGATGTTGATGAAGAATACCCTTCTTGTTAAGGGGGAGTGTTGAAATAATGTAACTGCGAAGAGCATTCTTATTATTATTGTTATTTTATTATTAGGATTAATCCCCATTGTGGATTAATCATGTCGGTAATTGTATTAGGACCAAATCCCCTTTTGCGGATTGGTCATCAGACAATTGTAATAGGTAGAATAAGAAGTCGTCCCCAACAGTTATTATTGAAGACCCACAATTAATTAAAGGTGGGTTTACCCACCCAGAGTGAGAGGTCGGCCCTGCCAGTAAAACCCTTTCACACTTGCAAGTCTTGTATATATAGGAGGCTAGCACCTCACTTTAACACACAACTCACTTGCTCATTATCTTATGAGGCAAGATGCAATTACCAGTTAGAGAGAGGAGAAGAAGAGTGGCGCATCTCTTGGGGAGGACTATCTGTATTGGTTTGAGTTATCTCTTGAACATTGTATAAGCTATTTATGATAAGGAAGTTTTTGTTGGGTTTTCTTCCCCTAGAGGGTTTCCCAGGATAAATGTTGTGTCTCTTGTGAATGTGTATTTCTTAGTGATCATGTTCTTATGATGCTCTTATCTATTGAAATGAAAAGAACCATAATAATGGCATAAACATTAACAGGGAGCCTATGAGGGGTTCATTATGGAGGGTGAAGAATCCTCCTTGAGGGTAAGGGATGGTTACCTTAGATTCTTGTTCATGAAAGCTTCCACCCAAATGCTTTATGAGCTTCTTGTGAAGGATGATACCCAAACTCTTCAAGGCATCTACCACAATCACATCTATAAAGAAAGGAGCACTAGGGCAGGCGTCAAAGGAAACTTCCAGATTTTTAATGATTCCCTTTGCAAAACCACCTTTGGTATTTGGTCATGAAAGGCTCCAACCTAGACGATGCATGATTTCTTCTGTCATAATGTTGGTTGTAGCATTCAGGTGCAAGACACTATTACGGAGGAGGGACTTATTGACTTGGAGAGTGACGTAGAAAGGTGTGACCTCAAGGCTCTTTGAATCAACGTTTTCTACTTGGTGGATAAAGAGAGGAAATTATTCGGGAGGATCATGCTCAAAGGTTCGTAGCGGAGAGACTTCAATATCCTCCTTCTGGGAAGCCTCAATTTCCATGGGAAGTTCCTAAAGAGGGATATCCTGTACATGGGTATGGAAAAAACTCCATTTCCTTTTGGGGGGTGTGAGTTCAACTTGAAAGATTTCTGGGGGCTTAGGTTCAGTGATAAATTCATCACTAGGGTCCAAAAGGTCATTATTGCGCGAGAGGTCAACCTGACAGATGTAGTCCTCGAATTCAAGATTCCTCTCAATCTAATAAGCTAAATCTTGTGCTTCCTTTAGGGTTGAGGGTGACCGGTCCCTGAGGGTGAATTATAAAATCACTTCTAAAGAGCTTGTGTAATGTTCGAGGATAGCTTCTTTTGAACTTAGTTTTGGTTGGAACTTTTGAGGAGGAGGTTGAACCTATCACTAAAATCCCTAACGCGCTCACAGGAACCCTTGCAAATATCAAGGTATTGAGAGTAAGAATTTTGTGTGTTCAGTATTGCACCACCTTATTTTGAAAGATTTTTCCATCTCTTTGGGATTTTTTATGCTTCCTTTCGGGTAGGCATCGATCCAAACCTTGGCATCCTCTATAAGAGAGCTTTCAAAGAGTCTCATAAAGACATCAAGGTCTCCTTGACCGGCTTGATGAAAATCAAAGCTATCATAAAACTGGGCCCAATGTGAATTACCGAGAATTCCTTTTCTTGAGAAAAGTGGCAACTAGGAATTTGCATCTTCGGGCAAGTCATGTAATCCACCTTGGATATTACTTAGGTTAAAACAACTGAAAGCTTCTGGGTGAGACCATTTGTGTGGATCTAGTGGAGGAGTAGGGTTTGTCAGGGTGACAATTACCACAGTAGAGGGGTTTGAGTACTGTCGCCCGCTACGGGTCGTCATCGGTGGAGTTGCCAGATAATTTGCTTGAAACTCTCAAAGAAAAGGGAAAACACCCTAGTGGAGTCGCTAGGTAAGCTTGTAAGATAATAAGTGTAGAGGCAAGGCTTACCGAAAAGTTGTCGTCTTGAGGAAGTTTTGACTCAGTGTTCCCTAACAACAACACCAAAATGTTATCGCGCAGTTTGTAGTAAGGATAAAAGGCTTTCAAATGGAGAGTCAAACTGGCGTAACATGAACCAATCCCACCCAATGTCACCACAATGGGATGGTTCTCTCTATTTGGGGTGGTAAGGCCTAGGGGATACGTCCCCAGTGACCTGGGGTTTTGAGAAGGCAAAGGATTATAGGATAAAGTAGTTATTCCCCCCTCACAAGTCACCATCGAGCAGATAGTCCGGCCAAAGGCCAATAATAAAGTAAAACCCCCAAAGAGATACACCTTCTTGGAACAAAGCAACAATAAACTGATATATGCAAGCTTTGGTCAATGGGTTAGTACTTTATGTAAATTGATGACTATCTGATACACTTATAAGCAATTGATAATAAATATTGACGAAGTCAATGTTTATAAATAGCAATGAAAATTATGTCACTTCACTAATAACTGTTGGAACAATATGGCATTCAATGTAATAAATCAACACTTCATTCAATTTATGCCTTTAATCACCATTTAATTGCTCATAAACTAAAATGTTTGTTGCACCAATGATGTAATAGTTAGGGATGACGACAACAATAAGGTTAGAGGGTTAGTTTTAGGCTAGGGTTAGTGAAGTTAGGGTTTGATTCAAAGTGTTGAGATTTGTTTGTGATCAAGTTTACTTCAACGCATGAGGTCTTTAGATCAGTGCCTTAGGGTTAATGGAGTCAAGTAGTGGAAGACGCAAGAGCTAAAGGAGGCAAAGGTAGGTAGGTCAAGGACTAAAGGGAGGGACTTTGCAGTGTTGCTAGAGAAAGGCCCCAAAGTCAAAACCCTAAGGGAGAGAGACTCACCTTGGTGTAGGTAAACTAGGCCTCGGTGCTCTCTCCTCCTTCCTTAACTCAATGGAAAAAATGACTAGCTGAAAGATGAAACATAAAACCAAGACTAGAGGGTTTGATGAAGCAAAGTGTTGCTACAGCAAGGCTCTTTCCACAAACCCTAGAGAAAATCGGCCCAAAGTGTAGTAGACCTAGGCTTAAGGCATCTCTTTCTTCTTAGCTTATAGATAGTACGACTATCAATAAATGAAGAAAAAAAAGGGACTGTAGCAACGACTAGGTTCTCTCCTTCTTCAATGGATAAAAACTTTCTCTCAATGGGGACATGAGACAAGGACCTACTTATGTGCTTGTCACCTAGCGTTTTGTTCAGCAAAAACACAAACATATAAAAGAAATTAAACTACAACCATTCATTCAAGAAGTTTTGCAGAAAAATACGTACAATTCACAAAGAAGAAGCAATGCAAACCCTAGTTGTAACACCTTCCATTAAAAGAAATGCCAAAATAATCCTCCTTCAACAAGTGCGCATCACTAAATCAGCCAATAACCCAAGAGAGGGGGCAAATTTCAGACCTCCTTATGGAGTCAGTTAGTTATGATGAAAAAATGAAGGTAAAAATCCTTCATTTATACAGTATCATGACCTAAATTTACATTTTAGATCATGTAAAAGGCCGACAAGGCCAAAATACTAAAATCATATAGTTTTACATTAAAATGTTAATTTAAAACCCTAATCAAGCTGAAAAGAGAATAAAATCCCCTCGATGGGAGACGTTAACCCCTTTTAGAGAAAATGGGGCATCCTGGAGAAAATCGTTAGCCCTCCTTGGGCTTCTCCAACCTCCCACACATGCCAATACTGCCCAGTCTGCCTCCCAAGATGTCCAATAGGTTGGATGATGTCATGGTCATCAAGGGTGATGTCCTAGGCCTTCCAAGGCCAACGTTCCACTAAAAGAGGGTCAATCCCCCTAGGTCAAGCTCTGCCAAAGTGCCTCTGGTGCAATGTCCTCTTCTTCCTCTTCTTCCCTGGTGCAAAGCCCCTGATCCATCGTTGTCTTGTCTCTGCCCCCTGATAGGGTCTCAACATCCATCTAATGGGCTCGTCAGCCCCATGGAGGTCCGAACGAATCATCTCCCCATGTGTACCGGTCCAAATGGTACCTGTTCGTTCAGCATGGTCCTGCACATCAAAAGCTACACCCTCCATGGGCTCATCAGTCACAAGGATCATAGCAATGTCAATCACATTTCATCATCAATATTATTAAACATGTGCATAAAATCCCTAATACATCAGTTAACAACTCAAAGACGTTACACAAGCCTGCAATACAAGTCTGGAGAAAAGAACAAGGTGTCTTATTGGGCTAGTGTCCACTGGAAAAGGAAAGTTCCTAGAAGAGACCTGACCCAAGCCATATAAGTGGGTGATGTGGTCAAGGGATGTCCAAGCATTTGGGTGCAATGAGGGTCAAGGATGCAAGAAACGTTACCTGTGGGTGCCTTTTTAGAAGGCGAGATGTACCTGTCCTGGATGCAATTTTTCCAAGCCCATTCTTGCCTTTTATTCTTATTCTTTTTATTCTTTTATCTTTTATTGCTTTTCTTTTTGTTCAAGGGCTAATCATGCCCTGGCGTGGTGACCAGTGGTGACAACATTACCCGCAAATACTTTCACATAAATGAGAAGGTTGGCTCGTGATGAGACACCCTTTCCCTTGGCCATGCAACCAAGAGTCACTGCCCTGGAGTGGTAACCAGTTGGTGGCAATGTCATATTGCAAGGTACCCATGGACCTAATAGGATGGCTCGTGATGAGGCCCCCTATCCTCTGGTTAGGTCTTGTTTTATCATTTTTTCGGGTCCCTCTTGTTTCTTGTTGAGAAGCATTTTATTTCTTTCTTAGGGATCCCTGGGCGAAGCATCTCGACGTTTTATTCTTAGGCTTTTATCGTTTACCAGCTTGCTTTGCCTTCTGGGCCTTTAGCCCCTTCTTCCCACGAGATAAGATGCAGTCCTGAAAATAGGTCAACCCAATGCCCGAACAAGTGGAATAGGATAAGTGAGCAGGAAACAAGATGGAACAATGGTTCTATGATGGGAGCGAACGATGGCTTTTCAGAAATCCCCCAGTGGTAAACCCAAACCTACAGACACAGGCTTGCTAGGGCACCTTGTCAATCCCCCTAAGCATGGTCAAGTGGCAAAGTGTAAGATCGAATCAATTGTTAGAAATAAAAGGAATCAAATGCATACATTCAATGGTTTTGATGATCAAAGTGACACATACCATGATACCTGGACTAATTACCTCATGGAGCAAGAACCTTCTCTAACACAGGACCAAGCTGATGGTGATGGATGTTGTTGCTATTGACAAGATGAAGATGTTGGAAGAAAGAAAAGGTGGGCCCTCCGGGGCCATGCTAAAGTCAATCCTGCTCTCGGTACTCCATGTATAGGACCTGTGGGCCTCAAAACATGATCTCCTAGTTATCCCTAAAAGTGGGGGATAACAGGGCCTCAACCAATCAAAGAAAACATCATTATACCTGACGATAGGACCAGTCACATGTCGTGCCATGAGGTCGACCCACCTATTCATTCTTGGATCCTGTGGGGCAGGTATGCCCCACTCTACCTGTAGGCGCAAATTTGGAACCCTTTCCAGGAAGGACACCAAAATCGACCTGTATCCGAACTGTTTCAGGTCACCTCTCCTGCACTTGGTCAACTGTTTTTTCATGCTTCTGAGAACCCTATCACTCCAGTTGAAAACTCGAGGTTCCATGCATTCCAGTGCATACTGGAAATAGCTCTGAAGAGCCATATGGGGGGCTACACTCCCTGCCATGTGTGCGATGGTGTAGAGGATAGTCCGTAAAGGTAAGTCACGGACATCTCTTATAGCGACTTTGTCGTTATGCTTCTGAGTACCGAGCACACAATGTGCACTGATATAGTGGTTCATAGGTTTGCCACCTCCTCTGCTACCTATCAATGTAACTCGAGCCCCACGGCGAGATAACCCAGTCAAGAAGTAGATATCCCCGATATCTATCTCAAGAATGTGAGCCCCCACACAGAATACCTGCTATTCCACATCCCACATGTGAGCTAAGTATTCGAGTAACCTCAACTGGGACCTCATGCCCTAGATCTTGAAGAACTTTAGCAGTCCACACTGTCGGAGGGCATTTACCGTTCCCAGGTCATTCTTGGCAAAGTAATCTTCATCCTCATGCTCTCTCTCTTGCCATTCCAACATCCTTACCGTAGAAAACCTAGAACAAAACATAAAAGAGGGATTAACACCTTCATCTTCTCCCTAGAAACTTTTTATTGGTAAATACATCTAAAAATATTTTTTGAATTGTGCACGCTGCAGGCTAGGAGACCCGTACAATGCGGAAACGTCGCAGTCTAGCATGACCCTGGGTCGTTGCAGGTCATGATATAGAGCGCCTGCAACAACCTCCACGCACGATTACCCTTGAAAAATGAACTCAAAAAGACATTTCTAACCAATGAAAAGAAAAAATGGATCCATGAAAAGTTGAAAGAGATGAAAATTACATGTTCAACGGAGATAGTTCGTCAAATGATCAATTGTGCCTCACGCAATCCGTAGTGGAAGTTTGAGGTAAAATGGGGGTTTTGGAACAAAGTTTGGGTGGAGTAACAATGGAATAGTAAAAAGAAGTTTTTACCCATATCTATTAACTTTTTTACTTATCCGATTATATTTTATATTATTATGTATTTCATCTAAACCCTAAAGTTCTAATGACATTGCAAGTGTTTGATTTTTCGCAGGTGAGAAATCTAGGAGTGGAATATTGAACAAGGATACATTTTTTGGGTTTGCTTTTATACATTTGTCGTGTGTACAAATACTTTTAGAGTTTTTCAGGAAAACTCCGAGCTTAGTTTTGCTCTCTCTCATGCTCGTAAATCAATGAGAATGTAGTCGAGTATACTTTTGTCGCTTTTTTGTACTCGTAATAGTAACACGAAAAACGAAACCCATGGAGTATCCTTTAAGCTCTTTTCACGCTCCGTAAAAACGAAAAGATTGCCAAGCGACCTTGTTCTTTTCATGCTCGTAAAAGTATTTGAAGAAAACATTTGATGAGAGGTAGGTTATCAGTTTTTCGGTCTCATCAGATTAGTTTACGAAAAAAGAACTTGTGGAGTCCTCTTTAAGTGTTTTTCAGACTCTCTAAATATGAAAAACCCCCGAGTTTTCTCTCTTTGGACTCGTTAAACAAACATCGAAAGACCCATATGGGACCGAACCACACCTTCTTAGGGTTCGTTAAATGTACTCTGAGGGACTCGTCCGAAGGATGAGCTTACATCAACATGCATATGTTATCCTCCTCAAGCTTGCGTAAAAATAAAGAGGTACTCGCCAGTAATGGTGGCGGAAAATTTGGGAAAGAAATGTGTCTCTGTATCCATGTTAGTGGCAATAATAGTCGCTCTTGAACATGACACCCCCCTTTATCATTATATACAGGTTGAGAAATCCATTCGTCTCTCATTTGACCATCCACATGTCCATATGTTGGGTCCTTCTTGAATCAATGCTGCCAAGACCATTGTTGTGTCATTCATATGTTCAGGAGAAGTCCGGCCTTAACAAGTCTCCTATTGAGTCATCCATCTGCACTTATAAATTTTCTACTATGTCAACCACCCCTGTGTCAGTTTCAAATCATTTCATACTCTGATCTATCTCAAATCTATTACTTATTTCGTGTCATTGATGGGGGATATGTCAAGGCCCTCCTGTCACGAGTCTTTTCCTGTCAACCTTAGCTCGTTATCCAGGAACATGACTTAGAAATCATTCAATGCCTTAGAGCCTGTTATCGCTCAGTTTGTAGTCAAGGTCAAGTAGCTGGAAGGTAGGGACCAAACTGGCGTAACAGGAGCTTCCCCACCCACTGTCACCTCGATGGGGGGCTCTTTCTATTCAGGGTGGCTAATCCCAAGGGAGACGTCCCTAGTAATCTGGGGTATTGAAGGGAAAGGATCAAGGGATTTAAGGCTCAGAGGTCAAAGTAGGCTTTCCCTTCACAGATTATTGCCAAGAAGATAGTTAGAGAGAAGACGAACCACAGTAGAAGCACCTATTTGCGAGACAAAGCAACAATGAAACTAATACATGCAAATAGTGGTTAATGCTTCAAGTGTCAATGACTATCAAATATGAAATACACATGAGCATAAATAAATGTAATTATTGACGAAGTCAATGATTGCAATATGGCTTATAATATTACTTCTTCAATAAATACAAAATGATAGAACATTTAATGTACAATATCAATCCTTCAATTATCACAACG
>ML829723.1:81849-94599 GCA_009831015.1 Picea engelmannii
CAACACTCAATCCAATAAATGCTCTTAACTACCATTCAATTGCTTATAAAATGAAACGTTGATGCATCAAGATGAAATAACCAAGGGTGACGTCAGCATTCTAGGGTTAGTAGGTTAGGGTTAGTGTAGTTAGGGTTTCAGTTCAAAAGAGGTTTAAGAGTGTTTGGATCCAATTCTACTTCAACGCTGGAGGTCCTGGATCAGTGCCTTAGGGTTAATGGAGTGATAGGTGAAGAACGCAAAAGTTGAAAGAGATGAGATTTTAAAAGACTAGACAGATAAGTTTTGAAGTGCTGCTAAAGCAGGGCTCCAAGATCATAACCCTAGGAAAGAGAAGCTCACTCCAGTGTTGCTAAAGCAAGGCCCGGTGCTCTCTCCTCCTTCCCGGCAAACAACTAGCTCAATGAAAAGCAAAGTCAAGACAAGAGGGTTTAAAGGGGGAGAGTGTTGCTAAGGCAAGACTCTTTCATCAAACCCTAAAAGAAAATGGCCCTAGGTGTAGATAACCTAGGCCTGGGACGTCCTCTTCCTCTTGAAGTCAAAAGGTATGGCTAGCTTAAGGGAAGAAGAAAAAGGAGTGTAGCTATGGCTAGGCTCTCTTCTTCTTCTTCAATGGCTAGAAATTTTTCTATCAGGGGACATGAGACAACGACCTACTTGTGTGTTTGTCCCCTGGGGTTTTGATTCAGCAAAATTTATAAACAGATGCAAGAAATTAAACTACAACCATTCAATCAAGAAGTTTTGCAGAAAAATACTTACAAATCATCAAGAAAATAATCATGCAAACCTTACTTGTAACACCTTCCTTCAAGAAAAAACACCATAGAATGCCAAAAATATCTTCCTTCAACAAGTGCGCCTTCCTCAAATCAACCAATAACTCAAATGGGGCGCAAATTTCAGACCTCACTAATGAGTGAGTGATGAGTTATGATAAAATGAGAGTCAAAACCCTCAATATATAGTGTATCAATGACCTAATTTTACTTTTTAGGTCATAAAAAGGTCGACAAGGCCATAATGTCAAAATCATATTGTTTTACATTAAATGCTAAGTAAAAATCCCTAATCAAGTAAAAATGGGAGTAAAATCCCCTTCAAGGGAAGCGCTGGCCCCTTCTAGGGAAAATGAGACACCAAGGAGAAAAATGTTAGCCCCCCAAGGGCCTCTCCAACATGCCACACGTTCCACTGCTACCCAGTCTGCCTCCAAAAGCATCCATGAAGTTAGATGACGTCATGGTGAAGATGGAGATGTCCCAAGCCTTCCAAGGCTAGCATTCCACTAAAAAGGGGTGATTCCCCCCAGGTGTAGTCCTGCTGGAGTGCCTCTAATGGAACGTCCTCTTCCTCTGCGGTGCAAAAGCCCTGATCCATCTCCATCCTGTCTCTACCCCCTGATGGGGTCTCAACATCCATCTGGTGGGCTCTCCAGCCCCATGGAGGTCTGAACTGGTCATCTCCCCATGTGTACTGGTCCAAATAATACCTGTTCGTCGGGCATGGTCTTGCACATCAAAAGCTACGCCCTCCATGGGCTCATTAGTCACCGGGATCATAGCAATGTTAATCACATTTCATCATCAATATTATTAAACATATGCATAAAACCCCTAATATATATGTGAGTAGCTCAAAGACATTACAAAAACCTGCAATACAAGATCGGAGAAAAAGACAAGACGTCCTATTGGGCTAGTATCCACAAGAAAAGGAAAGTTTCCAGGAGGATTTCATCCAAGCCATGTAAGTGAGGTGATGTGGCTAGGGGATGTCCAGTCATGTGGGTGAAGTGAGAGCCAAGGATGCATAATGTTATCTTTGGGTGCCTTTGTAGAAGGCGAGTTGTACTTGTCATGGATGCATATTTTTTTTAAGCCCGTTCTTGCCTTTATTCTTTTATTTTCTCTTTCTTCTTTTTTCTTTTTACTCAAGAGCTAACCAGAGGACACTGCCTTGGCATGGTGACCAGAGCTAACAGTGTTACCCACAAGTACTTTCATAGAGATGAGAAGGTTGGCTCGTGATGAGACCCCCTTTTCCTTGGCCATGCAACCAAAGGTCACTGCCCTGGCGTGGTAACTAGATGGTGGCAATCCCATACTATTAGATACCCATGAACCTAATAGGCTGGCTCGTGATGAGACCCCCTATCCTTTGACTAGGTCTTGTTTTGTTATTTTCCAGGTCCCTCTTGTTTCTTGCTGAGAGGCTTTTTACTGCCTTCTTGGGGATCCCTGGTCGAAGCATCTCGAGGTTTTATTTCTAGGCTTTTGTCTTTTACCAACTACTTTTACCTTCTAGGCCTTTAGCCCCTTCTTCCCACGAGATAAGGTGCAATCCTACAAACAGGTCAACCCAATGCCCAGACAAGGGGAATGGAATAGATGAGCGGGAGATAAGATGAAACAATGGTGCTATGATAGGAGCGGACGATGACTTTTCAGAAATTCCCCCAGTGGAAAACCAAGACCTATGGGCACAGGCTTGCTAGGGCAACCTGTCAATCTCCCCAAGCATGGTCAAGTGGGCTAATGTAAGATCCAAGCAATTGTTAGAGATAAAAGGAAATTAGATGCATATATTTAAAGGTTTCAATGATCAAAAGTGACACATACCATGATACCTCGACCAATTACCTCATGGAGCAAGTGCCAAGAACCTCTTCTGATACAAGACCAAGCCAATGGTGATGGATGTTGCTGCTGCTGACAAGACAAATCTGATGGAAGAAGAAAAGTAATGGGCCCTCCAGAGCCATGCTCAGGTCAATCCGGCTCTCGGTACTCCATGTCTAGGACCTGTGGGCCTCGAGACAGGATCTCCTAGTTATCCCTAAAAAGCGGGGATAACAGGCTCCTCAACAAGAAACAAGAGGGACTCTAAAAAAATAATAAAACAAGACCTAACCAGAGGATAGGGGGTCTCATCACGAGCCAACCTATTAGGTCCATGGGTACCTAGCAGTATGACATTGCCATCAGCTGGTTACCATGCCAGGGCAGTGACCTTTGGTTGCAAGCCAAGGGAAAGGGAGTCTCATCGCGAGCCAGCCTTCTCATTTCTATGAAAGTACTTGTGGGTAACGCTGTCACCACTGGTCACCATGCCAGGGCAGTGTCCCCTGATTATCTCTTGATCAAAAAAGAAAGAGAAAAGAAATAAAAAATAAAATAACAGAAAGAATAAAAGGCATGAATAGGCTTGGAAAGAATTGCATCCATGACAGGTAAAGCTCGCCTTCTACAAAGGCACCCACAGATAACGTCTTGCATGCTTGGCCTTCATTGCACCCACCTGCTTGGACATCCCTAGACCACTTCATCCACGTACATGGCTTGGAAGAGGTCTCTTCCAGGAACTTCCCTTATTCAGTGGATACTCACCCAATAGGATGCCTTGCCCTTTTCCCGACTTGTATAGTAGGTTTGTGTAACATCTTTGAGCTATTAATTGATCTATTAGGGATTTTATGCATATGTTTATTAATATCGATGATGAAATGTGATTAACATTGCTATGATCCCTGTGACTGATGAGCCCATGGAGGGCGTAGCTTTTGATGTGCAGGACCATGCTCGACGAACAGGTACCATCTTGGACTGGTACGCATGGGGAGATGATCAATTTGGACCTCCATGGGGCTGAAGAGCCCACTAGGTGGATTTTGAGACCCCATCAAGGGGAGAGACAAGATGGAGATGGATCCAGAGCATTGCAACAGAATAGAAGAGGGTGTTCCACCAGAGGCACATCAACAGAGATTGACCTAGGGGGGATGACCCTTTCTGAGTGGAACGTTGGCCTTTGGAGGCCCAGGGTGTCACCACCTTGACCATGACGTCACCTAGCATCATGGACGTTTGGGGCAGGCAAACTAGGAAGCAGTGGCACGTGTGGCAGGTTGGAGAAGCCCAGGGAGGGCTAACATTTTGCTCCAGGACGCCCCATCTTCCCTAAAAAGGGCTAACGTCTCCCTTGGAGGGGATTTTACTCTCCTTTAAGCTTGATTTAGGGTTTTAACTTGACAATTTAATGTAAAACAGTATGATTTGATATTTTGGCCTTGTCGGCCTTTTTACCTGACCTAAAATGTAAAATTAGGTCAAGGTTTTGTATAAATGAGGGATTTTCACTCTCATTTTATCATCATAACTCATTCACTCCATAAGGAAGACTGAAATTTGCGTCCTCTCTTGGGTATTTGGCTGGATTAAGTGATGCGCACTTGTTGAAGGAAGTGATTTTTGGCATTTATGGTGTTTCTCTTGAAGGAAGGTGTTACAACTAGGGTTTGCATGGTTATTTCTTGATGAATTGTAAGTATTTTTCTGCAAAACTTCTTGAATGAATGGTTTTAGTTTAATTTCTTGCACGTGTTTATGAATTTTGTTGAATCGAAACCCTAGGTGACAAGCACACAAGTAGGTCCTTGTCTCATGTCCCCTGATAGAGAAACTTTCAGCCATTGAAGAAGGAAGAAAGAGCCTAGCCGTAGCTAGACTCCTATTTCTTCTTCCTCTTTGCTAGTCGTACCAATTGAAATCCAAGAAGAGTGAGACGTCCTTGGCCTAGGTCTACTACACTAGGGTCGTACTCTATCTAGGGTTTGCTGAAAGGCCTTGCTGTAGCAACACCTCACCTCATCAAACCCTCTTGTTTTGGTTATATTTTTATTCTTGAGCTAGCCGTTTTGTCGGGAAGGAGGAGAGAGCATGAGGCCTTGCTTTAGCAACACCGGAGTGAGCCTCTCTCTCCTAGGGTTTTGATTTTGAGGCCTTGCCTTTGCAACACCTCAAAACTCTTCCCTCTAGTCCTTGAAATCTTGCCTCCTTCAACGCTTGCGTCCTTCACTTATGACTCCATTAAACCCTAAGGAACTGATTTGAAAGTCCTCTAACGTTGAAGTGAAGTTGATCAAACAACTCTCTAAATTACTTAAATTTTAAACCCTAACCTACTAACCCTAAGTTGTTGACATTGTCATTGGTTATTTCATCTTTAATGCAACAACGTATTTTTCTAAGAGTAATTGAATGATGGTTTAGGTATTAATTGAATGAAGTGTTGATTGGTTACATTGAATGCCACATTGTCCCAATATTTATTGGTGAAGTGTTATATCCTTTCATTGCTATTGATAAACATCGACTTCGTCAACATTTATTGATAATTGCTTATATATATTCATCAGATAGTCTTATGAAGTACTAACCCATTGAAATATAGCTTGCATACATTAGTTTGTTGTTGTTTTGTTCCAGGTAGGTGTTCTTCATTGGGGATTTACTTTATTATTGGCTATTTAGCCGGGACTCTGTTTGGTGGTGATCTGTGGGGGGGGGATTCTTTACCCTTGTCTTAATATCCTTTAGCCTCCTCAAAGCCCCAGGTCACCAGGGATTCTCCCCTGGGCCTCACCTCCCTAAAGAGAAAGAACCATCCCATTGTGGTGACATTGGGTGGGATAGGTTCCTGTTACGCTAGTTTAGGCCTTCTGTCTTATATCCTTTTCTCCTAGTTACAAACTTTGCGATAACATTTTGGCACCATTGTCGGGGAACATTGATTCAATTCTCCTCAAACGACAAACCTTTCCGGTAAAGCTTGCCTCAGAGCCTTATCTTACAATCTTACCTGGTGACTCTACTAGGGTGTTTTCCCTATTTCTTTGATAGTTTCAAGAAAACTATCTGGCAACTCCATTGATAACGAAGCCAACGATGACTTCACAGTGGGATCCCAGAAACTACGAGCCTTTAGACATGAGTAACATCCCAGGGTACCCTCAACAAATGCCCTTTGAATGCATAAATTTGCTCCCTGGATTCACTGGTGGTGATAGAGAGAGAGCTCACTTTCACATGAGAAACTTCTGGAATTTCTTCCTATCCTACCCGGTCTATGATTATGTTGAAGACGTGGTCATGAAAATTTTCTCTGCCACGCTTTGTTACAATGCCAAAGAATGGTATGATAACCTCCCTGAGGCCAGCATCACAACTATGGAGCAATTTGAGAAAAAATTTCTCGAGAGATGGGGTATCCAGCAGGAAGACATCCCAGTACTATTAGAAGAACTCAAGCATATGATGCAAGATAAGGATGAAATTGTCAGAGCCTTCTAGGACAAATTTGAGAACATGCTATATCAAATCCCTGAAAGTCATCATTCCGAGGAGAGATACCTAGTCCATCTCTTTACTCATGCACTTTTGTGATATCCGAGTTTCCCTCTTGACAAGATAACCCCAAGGACTCTCGATGAAGCTTACAACATAGCTGCAATGATTGAGGAGAAGATCGCCTTGTTTGATATAGGATGCCTCTTTACCTTAAGTAATCTCAATGGGGAGATTTTGTTTACCCTTGAGAACTTCATCATCGATTTCCAAGAAGAAGGGGAACAAACCACAGATCGACAAGGGATTGTTGAAGACACAGTTGAGGAGCCGGAACCCAATGACGAAGTATCAACATGCCCTCTTCCTCTTGATGAAGCGATCCACAAATCTTCTAAACCTACACAACAACAAGATGATAAGGTTAGTTTCTTTCCTTTTCAGGATTTTGATGATACCTTATTCCATGATTCAGAGAGTGATGGAGAAATGGAATCCCCGAATGAAGAGCATCTTCCTTGCTGCACAACCAAAGAAAAAAGGGCTACTCATGAGGATAAGACAGTAATGCATGTTAAAGATACCCAAGTCCTCGAAGCTCTTGCACAAGAAGAAAAAGTAAGTTATCCTCCTCTCCAAGATTTGGGTAATTGTCTACTTTATGATTTGGGAAAAGAGGAGATGGGTGAGATTTTGAATGATTTCAACCCTCCATGTTATGATACTGATACTGACATAGTTGATTTTGATGAGTTCATACATGTTGGGAGACGTAGGTGGGATGCAGTTGGTTATGATATGGATCCCATCTATGACATAAGGAGTCATCTCCAAGTATTGCCTTTGCAATTATCACAGCAAGCTCTTGACCAATGGCAACAAGGAGATGAGATTTTCACTGTTGCTTCCCAAGCACCCAAGGATGACTTGATGCTATGCTTTCCTAATGATTTTTGGTCATACCTTGAGGACTTGGATGATTTCTCCTCTGAGCATTTGGATTTATTCTATGAAGAAGACTATCAACCACCGTTGTGCTCAAGTTTTGACAGGAGTAAGCACATTGTTTGCCTAAAGAGAGATTCTCATGACATTTTTCTCTAGCCACCTCTTATTACCTTACCTTGTTGTATCATTAAAGGTGTAGTTGGGAATTATACCTTTTGCATTGAGTTTCCTGTGAAGCAAACCCGAGGATCCAAGGATTGGTTGAAAACTATAGACTTTCTATCATCTCATTTTTCAAATTTCCCTTGAGAGTTTGCCAGTCGTCTGCTAGATCTTTGTCGATCCCCTCCTAGGCTTCAGAACATGAGGACGTCCTAGGTGGCCAGTTTGCAAACCTTTTGAGCCAGTATTCTGAACCGTGGACTTTTCATGACCCCTTCCAGGGGTCGATTGAGTACTTTCCTCAGAGATGGACTTGGCAAGTTTTTATCCCTCCCACCCGCCTTCATGAGTTGGACTTTATGATTTTTGATGATATGATACATGCTCTAACCATGTCATTTTTGTGCTTGATTTGTCACTGTTCTCGTTTATGATGAAGCACAAAGGTAGGTATTGTGGGACATTGCTAGATTGGCTTCACTGGTTGTTTGACTACACCCACATTCGGCCAACAAGTAAGTACAGGTAAGTAGTTTCCCTTACACTGATGATTGCTTTATTTCAATCCATATCTATATATACGTATGCTAGGGTGGCATTACCACCCCAAATTTTGTTACTGGTACTTCTTTCGAGATCAAGCAGGTCTGCAGGTTATGCCACTACAGGATGGGATGCTGAGAAGTGACTTTCAGTGGCCAGGGAAGCCACAGGGAGAGATAAGACTCTTTTCAGAGGTAAAAAGGTTAATTAATTAATTAAATATTAGTAAAATGAAAGTCACTTTGGAGGGAGAAGGTGAGCAAGAAGTATAAAGGAAAGGAAAGGGCCTCTATTCATTCATTAATTCAAGTATGTTTATCTTTGATATCTGGCTTCTAGCTAGAGAGCCCATACCTTGGGGATTTTGAGGGTTTTGACTTAACAAACCCTAGAGGACCATTCGGTGGTGAAAGTTTCCACCTAGCTTGTCCCAAGCTTGGTCTCAGAGATGCAATACTCTCCCACACCATTCTAGTTCGGATCTACATCAGTGCAGGAGGCTTCTACACCAGCCACAAGCACAGGAAGAGAAGGAGGGAGCACCATTGGGGGTTTCCAGCAAGGTGGGTACACCATCCATTGAGAGAAGTTCGTTCCAGGTGATTGGCAGGGCTTCTAGAGATTCTAACACCTGGGTTTTCATTGCAGGGTCGTGGCCATTAGATCTAGTGCATTTTTGGTGGAGTTTTATGGATCATTTGATTTATTGGATGCATGGGACGAATTGGAGGAGAGGAGCACACTTCAGAAAGTAATTTCAGCCATTTGGTAGATCAGATCTTCCTCATTTCACTTGGGACTTCACCATGGAGGTAACCAAGCCCCGATCTATCATTCTAGTAGTTTTGTGGAGCATTTGGAGGCGTCTAAGAGGAGGGCCGAATTATCTAGGGTTTCAGGCATCCAGGGGGGCGCACCATTTCTTGGAGGTAGGCTAGATCCATGACTTTGAGAGGGGTCTTGGAGATTTGAGCACCTAGGTTGTTCTTGCAGTTACCCAATCTATTGTTTGACATCTTCATTGGAGCATTTGGACATCTTTGGCAGCAGGGCCGAATTGTTGAGGCTATTCAGGGTTCCAGTAGGGCGTGGCATCTTCCAGCTTGAGGGTTGACACTTCATACGGCCCAGATCTTTCTTGTATTGGTATTCATGGTATATTCAGCCTTTGGAGGCTTATTCTAGTCTTCGTTGGAGCATTTTGTAGCAGCTTTTATCTTCTATCTTGGAGCCATCTGATGAGCATTCCAGATCGGCATCTTCATTGTAGCAAGTTCTTCTATTTATGAATAAAGTCATATCTGAAGTGTTTTGGCTTGTCTATCATCTTGTTGATCTTGCATATGGTTGAGGTATGTTCCATTACTGTATCTTCTTGTTTATTGCTGCAACACACATTAAATTCATCAACATAAACCCTAAGGCCAAAATCAAGAGGCCAACCTGCAAGCAAACACATACAAACAAGTAAATCAGCAAAGTGTTTGACAAAATACCACAACCAGAAAAAGTTTAAAAAGACACCCAAAACCGTGATGTTCCTTGGGAACATTATAGTGGTATCAGAGCTTAGATTCCTGCCAGCTAGTGGGGATTAGCAGAGTTACAATGAAGATGAATATTGTTAACAGGATTGTGGAGTGTGAGAGGGAATATGAAACCATCAATAATTTCAAGGGGCTATTAACATTCCAATGGTTCCTATCCTATAAAAATCCTAGTTGGAGCAAAAAAGAGATTGCATGTTGGGTCAATGAAATGGACGAAACCATAGCATCCTTTTGGAGGAACCCCACGCCCATTAGGAGGGAAGAACGGAGAAACCTCACACCCATTAGGAGCACACAGCTTTGCTACAGTTGTAAGGTGCCTTGGGAACCAGATCATAGGTGTAGGGGTAAGGGTAAGAAGCATAATATTGAGGTACGCTATGACAGTGATGATATGGCATGTGAGGATGGATCGATAGATGCTTATCTGGAGCAGTCTGATGATGATAGTGACTCTTGCACAGGGGCTAGTGATAGTGACACTTGCACAGAGGTTGATGATTCTAGCATGCTTGAGGAGGATAGTGACCCTTGTATAGTGGATAGACAGTCGGATGGACAGGACGATAGCACCAGTGCTTCAACAGACATATCACATATTATTGATGACCTTACACCTCAGTAGAATGGTGAAACTAGTGAGGACTCACACGTGTTAGCACCTAGATCTGATGAGCTCCTTATGAGAATCGTGACACCTTTGCCATCCTTTTAGGCACCCACAATATCCACATCACATAAGGATACAAGTAGTATGTCAAATATGATGGAGGAGCCTTATGTGAGGGATGCACACCATGGACATGTAGATCCACTAATCCACGAGGAGGCATAGGACGTATAGGCAGTTGACCTCACACATACAGATTAGCATGAGGAGATTGAGTTACAGATTTTGGAGACTCCATTAGTTGAGGAGATTGTGGAGACTGACATGTTGATGGAGCACTTACTTCCAGAATCAGCCTGCATTAATGAGGGTGCACTCTTTATTTGTCAGGATGACCATAGCATGTGTCTGGACACATCTATATGGGATCCAGGTGTAGATGATAGTAGCAGGGTGAGTGCATAGGAGGATACAGTTGTTCACACTAGATACAGTATGATTCAAAGTGAGCTAGTTGTTGATGATATACAGTCGCATATAGGAGAACCCAACAACACAGTAGACAGTGGGCGGTTCAACACATTATCTTATGCAGAGAGTGTTTTTGGGAATTCCAGAGTTGACACTAGCAGGACTGACAATAGCAGTGAGGGATATGAGGTGGCACCTCAACATGACTATGATCAGAAGTCACACCACTTAGCAGCACAGTTGAGAGTCGATGAGGGTATGATCATGGAAGCCACCGGGCGCAGTGATGGCATGCATGCATTGATGGCAGATTACTGCTGGAGAGCATCAGTGGCACATGGAAGCTCAGATGGAGAATTTGCCATGGAATATTTTCACTCTCTCAGGGAGAGAGTGTCTATGATGAGGACTGACTACCAGCAGTTGTTGACAGACATGGACTACCTATTGGGGATTGGCGAGTTGTATCACAGGGCTGTGAGGGAGCAAGAGTTGGAGATGGACCGACTCACTCAGGAGTTGGAGATGGACTGACTCACTCAGGAGTTGGAGAGCATGCGAGGATTCTTGAGAGGCACACAGACAACCCTTCAAGAATCAGAGTCCAGATCAGAGGAGCCTCCTGAGGAGATTTGTCAGAGATCCACATTAGCTATCTTAGTGGACACTTAGATGTATCACCCAGTCACGTTGCTAGAGGATGTTGGTGATCTAGCACAGGAGCACCAGTTGATGGAGGACACTTCCATTTGTGTTCCGAGAGCGGTTGACCTCCATGTAGAGGTTGATCCAGCAGTATGCCTAGGATCTATGATGCAACATGAGTGTACGGGAGACGACATGAGTATGCCGGAGCATACAGTGATGAGTGATAGCTCACAGAGACATGCCGAGATGTATGGTGGGATTCAATGGGGTGTATTGCCTTGCAGGGAGGAGACACACTTAGGGGAGCATGCAGATGCCACTCCTTTGCAGCGACACATAGTTATGAGATCTCACCTTCACCATTTCAGCAGTTGCATGGGAGATGAGGGATGGATATTGGTTTACCAGTAGTTGGAGGAGGTAATTCCGATTGTACCTGATGATTTGGGTTTAGTGATGACTAGAGGCGAGCAGTTATCATGGGTACCAATAGACATGCTTTCAGTCCAAGGTTCAGAATACCGACACAACCGGTTTGAAAACTGGCTACCATGGGCACCCTGACACTTTGAACGGACTGAGAAGGATCTGGCAGATGACTGGCAAACTCCTAAGGGAAAGTTGAAACACTGAGATTATAGACTTGAACTTGTGGTTTTCAACCAACCCTTAGATTCTAGGGTTTACTTCAAAGGAAACTCAATATTGAAGATATAACTCCCAACCATACCTTTAATGAAACAACAAGGTAAAGTGATAATAGGTGGCTGAAGAAAAACATCATGAGAATCCTTCTTTAGGCAAACAGTGTCCTTACTCCTATCAAAATTGGAGCACAGCGGTGGTTGATATCCATCTTCAAAGGATAAATCCAAGTGCTCGGAGAAGTGCTCATCAAAGGACTCAAGGTAAGACCGAAAATCGTCAGAAAAATATGGCACCAGGTCAACCTTGGGTGCTTGGGGAGCATCGATAAATATATCATCCCCTTGTTGCCACAAATCAAAGGTAATCTGTTGTGACAACTGTGTAGGCAACAGTTCGGAATGATTCTCAATGTTGTAAATGGGGTCCATATCAAAACCAACTATATCCCATTTACGTCTTCCAACATGTATGAACTCATCAATGTCAACTATGTCAGTATTAGTATCATAACACGGAAGATTCAAAACATTCAAAAGCTCACCCATTTCCACCTCTTTTCCCAAATCATAAAGTAGACAATCATCAAAATCTTGGAGAGGAGGGTAACTTACTTTTTCTTCTTGTGCAGGAGCTTCGAGGACTTGGGTATCTTTAACATGCATTACTGTCTTATCCTCATGAGTTTCCCCTTCATCTTTGATTGTACAACAAGGAAGATGCTCTTCGTTCAGGGATTTCATTTCTCCATCACTCTCTGTATCATGGAACAAGGTATCATCAAAATCCTGAAAAGGAAAGAAACTAACCTTATCGTCTTGTTGTTGTGCAGGTGGAGAAGGCTCATGGATCGCTTCATTAGGAGGAGGAGGGCATGTTGATACTTCATCATTGGGTTTAGGCTCTGTTGCCGTCCTAATACACACTTGCTAACGTGAGCTAAGTCCAACTCACTTAGTGTGTCCTCGGAGACACAATGTCTAGGTTCTCAGTCCACACTGTCACCTTGACTGGAACCTCTTCCTTCTAGGCCTACTCCTAGGGAAGC
>ML829724.1:12845-29203 GCA_009831015.1 Picea engelmannii
ATTTATTTTGTATTCACTTTGAATTATAATACACTCATCACTTCACTTTATTATTTACCTTTTAAAATCTCTTAAACCACTTTGACTACTTTGACCTTTTGGGGCTTCTAGATGACATATGAGGGTCCTCCAACTTCGTAACGACATAACTCTCAAACCATGAGGAGTTATGTGACATTCCACATACCACCAGAAATGGAATGACATGTACTATCCATATAGAATAGTATTACCTTCAAATATAGAAAAAAAATCATACCGTTATCCATCAAACAAACTTGGCTCCATTACCCAAACCTGGGTTCTCCAACTTCACATGGTCATAACTCTCTAACCGTGAGGAGTTATGTGACGTTCTACATACCACTGAAAATGGCATGACAAGAACTATCCATATAGGATAGTTTCCCTAACAAATTCATTTTCCTTCATCTCATTATTCCATAATTAAGCATTGGTTCTCTTACTCTGCAAAGCGTCTTCCTGTGAGGGCTTTCACCATAAGGGGACCACTTTGGAGTTCATCCATATTTACTTCTTATCAACCATGAAAAAAAAATAATGAGTCATATTTACATAAAAAAATCTTGGGTCCATTACCCAAACTTTTGTGCTAAGGGGATTTCTTCAAGGGTTGACATCAATGACAACCAACCTTAATCAACACAGAAAAGGGTATGGCCCTCCTTCCCCCTGTAGATTGGTATGTTTTCTCTGTTGGATTTTGGCCATTTGAAAGTAGAGGCCACGTCCCTGGAAGAAATAAAGATGGTCAATATCAAATTCAAGAAGCACGATCCACTGAATATTGTAGATAATCATGTGTACCTCTGCAATTTGAAAAGATATGAACATGAAGATTCTCCTCAAGATGAAGTATTCCAAAGAGCAAGGTCCTATCAGGAGGTCTTGAGTCGAGTTCAAGCTCTAGATCCAGATAAATTGGTCAAGTTTTATAAATTCCAAAAGAATAGAAGAAATGGCCTTCCCAAAGTATTGTAGGGAGAGACCCTAATACCTCCAGCTATACAACAAGTTGAGACCCAAAGCTTGGAAACAGGGAGCTCCAATAAATAGGATGCTCAAGAAAGTTTGGAGAAGTCTAAGGTCTTGACTCAGAAGGAAGACACCACATTGAAAGATCCACCAAGAGATCACGTTGAAACTCAGACTGAGGCCTTGATAAAAAAGTGAGAAGATAAGCCACTGTCCACACTAGGAAAAATAGCTACTGACACAGTCGATAAGCAGCCATCCACTGAGATAGGCAGTCCTATCCAATCCATCACACCCTTATATTTCAGTAGGGGGAGCCCGAGTGCAGAATTTGTATTCATAAAATATCTTATACCTATTTCAGCAGAAGAGATGCCTCCTTCAGAATTCTTATTCAATAAGAAGAGAAGGGCGATAGTAAGGAGAGAAACACATCAAAGGGATGGTACAACTATCAAGAAGCACAAAGTGCTATTGGATGGGTAGGCCCTAGAAGAAGAAGACTTCGCTACATATGTTGCAGGCTCATTGGGAGATTTTGCAACATCAAACCAATTTTTAGTGGGAAACCTGAAGGAGAAGTTTGAGGCAGAAGGATCTGCTGGTGAGCCAGTTGCAGGGAAAAATAAATACTGTAGAGCTGAAATTCAGGAGCAATATGACTAAAGTATTTGAGCATACTAGAGCCCATGAAAAGCAAGAAATTCAACATCTCAGGATCACCCTTGATGGGATACAGAAAGAGTCACAGACAAGCAGGGAATTGGTTAGATAGTTGCAGGTGAAAATAAGATTAATCGAAAAAGAAGCAGTGGATATATTAGCTTTCCAAGCCCAAGATTTAGAGATTTATGAGAAGCTAGAATCATCCCAACGATGCCTCTTGACTAAAACAGAAGGTGTTCAAGATTATTATCGATTGGAAGAACACTCTTTAGAAAATATTTGCATAAAAGAGAAGGAAGCCACTGTAGCTAGAGTTACATTCCAGGAGGTTGTCATGTCAGCAGCAAAGAAGGAGGTTACCAGGGTCACCAGATTGTCCCTCTTAGAACAAACCTGAGGAGATATAATACTTAAGACCTAGGAGGCTAATATAGTTGAAAGTAAAAGATTGGCCAAGGAGGTGAAAAAGGCTTGTGAAGAAGATTTCTATGCTCTTGACAAAGAATCATTGTACGTGGGAAGAGATAATATCTCTAGAGACCTTGGACAGATTGATATGACAACAAATCAATCTGATTTCAAGGCAAGTATGGAGGAAGCATGGGCCGGAATTTCACAATTGAAATAGGTTGATCTTACTATGATAAATAAATGTATAGTCAATCATAGCTTAAGCCTACAGTCTTTATCTCTAGAAGCTAGTAGGATGGAAGATAAACTGCCTCATATAAAAAAGAAGTTTTATACCTTTGAGGCAAATGGTACAACAGATCCCTCCAGGCTAGTAGTGTAATTTGTGAGAAAATGTGTTAAATGTATTGAGCCAGGAAAAAGAAACACCTCCGGAAACTAATGAGATAGCCTATACACACCATATGTACAAATCATGATTAGAAGACTAGTTGATTCTGAGCTGGAGAACAAGAAGTAAAAATGCCTCTGCCAGCATAGTGAAGAGAAAAGGGAGATGCAAGTGAAGCGTTTCAGATTTTACATTTTGCAATTTTACTATTTTAGAAATAAGGAGAATTCTAATTTCTTAGGGTTGAGAATATTTTGTATAAATACATGTTTCAAATATTGAACAAACACTGCTTCTTACCGTATTGTAACTAAGAAAACTCATCCTTTATGAATATTAATACAAGTGCAGATAGGGATTCCAAATTTTGTGTAGTTTGAGTTATGTGCCCTTCTTGTATTCCATATATCCAGTTTTCTTTATGTTACTCCTTGATAAATGAATGATTGCAACTTAGTATAACATCTACTGTAATCACATTTTATTTATTTATTTGATAAGCAAGCAGTTTTTCCTCTGTACTTGCTATTAGCAAATACAAGACCTGCAAGATACTTGGATCACTATATCATATATCCTTTTAGGGGTGCACTCTACATTTTCTTCTACTGTAAACAAGGTAAGATTCATCTGTCATTGATGCCTTAGTTTGTTTAAACAGTTTTGTAATTTTCTCCCTCGTCATTCAACTTGATTAATTGACTCAGACGACGAAACACAACCTCTGTTCTATTCAACTATTAATTTCATTTGAGGATTTAATTCTTATACAACTAATGGAGGAAAAAGCACCTTTAAAAACATTTCTTAAAATTCCTGATGCCTAACATTATTCTTTGAGCCTTAAGTTTAATCTTAGGAACAACATGTTCAATCGTAGATGTGAGTGTTGGGTGCATTTGTTCTGGTGAACGGATTCTTCTTCTAGTCTCAACTTCTACGTCTTTGTTTCCGATAATCTGATCTAAAGGATGATTCTTTTGTACTTGTATGCTGGGTGTTTTTGGAGTTACTTGCTGAACTTGCTCTTCTATTTCTGTCAGATCTTCTTCATCTTCCCCTTATTTTTCATCTTTTGTTTCTTCTTCGTAAATTTGTTCCATTGATTCATTTTATTCTTCCTTTAATTCTTCTCTACATGTTTCATCAATTGTTACGTTGATGCTTTCCACCACTTTATTCAATCTCAAGTTGTAAGACTTGTATTCTTTTCTTGTACTTGAGTAACCAACAAGTACTCCTTTGTCCACACGAGAATCAAACTTTCACATTCTACCATATTCTCTTTTGATGTAGCATTTTCTTCCAAAAACTCTGAAGTGCTTCACATTTGTTGGTCTTCCTTTCCATATCTCGTAGGGAGTTTTTTTAGTGTTTTTTTTGAGAATTACTCTATTTTGAATGTGAACTGTTGTATGTACTACTTGTTTCCAAAAAATATCTGTCAATTTTGAATCCATTAGCATTGTTCGAGCCATTTCATGTACTGTCATGTTCTTTCTTTCAACAACTCCATTCTGCTGAGGTGTCCTAGCAATGAAGAACTTCCTTTTTATTCCATGACTGCTGCAGTAGTCCATAAATTCCTTTGAAGTGAACTCTCCTCCATTATCAGATCTCAAGCATTTGATTTTTGAATCTATTTCATTTTCAACCATTTCCTTGTAGATCTTGAAGTTTTCAAAAGCTTCTGACTTATTCTTGAGAAAGCAAATTGTGATCATTCTTGTATAATCATCAACTAATAACATAAAGTATTTCTCACCTTTTAAGCCCTTTGTTGTAGTTGGTCCAACTAGATCAGTATGCACAATTTCCAGTGGTCCTGTTGTTGAATATTCCTTTGATTTGAACCTAGTCTTTGTTTGCTTTCCTTGTTGACAATGCTTGCATAAAGTGTTGGTTGGTTTCATGATCTGGGGCATTTCTCTGACTACTTCTATTTTGCTGACTTTGACAAGGTTATCAAAATGTATGTGACCCATTATTCTGTGCCATAGATAGATTTCATCTTCCTCTCCTAGACAACACCTCTCATTTCCAATTTCACTTAACACATATATGTTACTTGAAGTTCTCGTAGCTATAGCAATCAATTTTCCTAAACATTCTTTTCTTATCTCGCACTTTTGTGAATCAAAAGTAAATTTATGACCTTGGTCACAGATTTGAATCACACTTAGAAGATTATGTTTCATATCTTCTACTAGTAGAACATTTTATGCCTTTGTATTATTGTTCCCAATTCTGACTATGCTTTTTCCAATGATTTTGGTTGAATCATCATTTCCGAAGGAGATTGATCCATCTCTTTCCTTTCATAATGTAAGAAACCTATCTCTATAACCTGTCATGTGTTTTGAACACCCACTGTCAACATACCAACCATGTTTCTTCTGCTTAGCTTGTAGAGAGAGTGTGCATTCTTCATTTCTATATTGATCCTGTTTTCTTATCCATGTCCTTTTCTGAGGTTCATGTCTGTGAATGTTGTTATTTTGTTGCGATTATCTAAGAGGGACTGTCATTCTACAAATCTTTGGCCATGTGTCCAAAATTGTTACATTTGTAACATTCCACTTCAGTGCTCAAATATTCAAACCTGTTGTAACTTTTTCTTTGTGTTTCACTAGGCCTTCTTAGATAACCCCTTTGTGTATGACTTTCAAAGTTGTTTTTGTTCATGTTTCTAGATATGCAATTCACAACTTTATGTCCAAAATTATTACATGCATAACATAAACCAAAAAAGATAGTTTGATACCTAGGAGTTGAAGATATTCTGAAAGGAGGTACTCTTATGAATTTTTCTTCTTTCTGAGGCCTATCTGTCAGTTGTTGATTCTGAAATATGAATCTTCTCAGTGGAGGAGTGTCCCTATTATTGGATCTACCTTTGTTTTTTCTAGTCTGTTTAAAATTTCATATCTGAATGCTTGAAGTCGAAAGTTGGTTTTCATATTTTCCTTTATTTTTTCCCAAAATCTCAGAAGTCTCATCACGCAAACAACGATGGCTATCATACTCTTAAGGCACGATTTATTTTCTTTTAATCGTTTAAATGAGTCTCTCATTTTTACCTCAGGATGTCGCATGTCAGAAGTTATAGATCACATAGTTTACAAGTCCCGAGGGGCGAAACGGTGAACTAGTTTTAAAAAGTTTACCCAGATCATTACTGAGAGTAAAAATACTCTAAACCGCAATTAAGCATCATCGGGATTTCGTGTCTCGACGTTTTCTAACTCCAAAAGTCTTACTGTCGTAACCCCAATAGTCGAAACCATGAGATTCTTGTTTTAGTAACTCGGTTTAATGTTAAAGGTAAAAATTTTAGCCGTAGTTAAGCTCTGTCGGGAATTTGCAACTCGGTGCATTTTCCTTCAAAAGTAATACCTTCGAAACCCCGAGTTGCAAAGTCGCGATATAAATAAAAATGAAATTAATTAAACATTTAATCCGACTTTATCCTCCAATTTAATCAAATCATATCATCGCGATTTTGTAACTCGGCATACAAGCCTCCCGGAAGTTATACCTTCGAAGCCCCAAGTAGTGAAGTCGCGATATAAATAACAATGTAATTAATTAAATGCCTAATCATGGTTACGTTTTTTATTAACCAAAGCTAATTGTCACAATCTCGGGTCTTAGAGGTTCAAAGGGTTAAAGCGAAAGCTCATGACGAGGCAAGTGTCGAAAGATTAATTAACATTTAAAAAGGCCTGATTAATTAAGCTAAGCCAGCATTTTCATTGTTTTAATATGAAAATTAATATGCACAGTCTCCAAGGTGATTTTAAACTTTCTTTTTGCCAACTTGCATTACGGATTGTCAAAATTTATGACATTAATTGGAAATGAGGCGAATTGACAAGTAAGGGTTTGGTTTTTATTGCTAAATTTATATTTAAGAACGATTTGACCGTTATGTCCCTAAGGACGACCTGGTTTTAAATAGTCGAAGACATGGATTTTTTATTTGTTGTCTCAAATTTCATTTCTATTCTACGCAGAGCCAACTTTTCGTGGGCCAACTAATTTATGTATGTATACATATTTTTATCGCAGGAGAGCTAAATTAGAATCCCCTGCCATGGCTCCGCGAAAAGAATCTAAAGCCAATGTCGAGGTTTCAGGACAAGGTTCAGACAACGTTTCTGATACTTCACCTCGAAGTGTCGACTCTGTCAGGACCTGGTCATATATTTCTGAGGTTCTACAGTCTAAATTGCTAGATGTTTCGGATTATTCCGGTGAAAATGAAAAAGATGACCTGATAACCAAGTATAAGATCGTCGTCCAGGCTCAAATGCATAAAGTAGCGGCTAGTTCACGTCTACTCCCTTACTATGATATGATCCAGTGGGCATTAGAACATGTAGATATACCAACCATAACCATCGTCAATGAGCAGAGGGTCACCATTGGGAATTTCAGACCCAAACAATTGTAGGCTATGTACAAATTTCCAGCCGTGTTAGACTTTGTTTACAATGTTGAATTCCTGGAGAATTTTAAATAGAAGGAATGTGTGAAATTCGAAAAGACTATGTTTGGTTTAATCAAAGATTGGGTTTCACACCCTACAAAGTTCAGGGTGGACAGTAATGGTATATATTCAATAGCTTCTCTGGAACCACAGTTCAAATATATCGCTATGATGACCTACAAATTATATGAGAGAGAGGACACCACACATTTTTTCCTTCAGTGGGTGCCTCTAATTCACACAGTCGCCGAAGGTTGTTCCTTCGACTGGGCTAAACTACTATCCGATGGTTTGACCAGTCAAGTTATAGAGTATCGAGTGCAGAGGGAAAGCAGAAACATTGCTTCATTCTTTATGTCCGCGTATATCATGGATGCCATGTGTTTTTTGACACCTTTTCCCTTGATGAGTTGGAGATGGACTCCATCGGAGGCTGAGCCCATCCACATCTACCATTCAAAGCTGTGGGAAGACAAAGCCTCAGATTTTTTGTATGAAATATTTAACTGGGTGATGGTACCACTGCATGTCACTATCTTCGGCCACCCGCCACCCAGGATCTTAGACAGTATCACGGTAAATCTGAGCAGTATAGCCGACTGGTACGTGGAAGCAAAATTTTCATATCTTAGGGTTTTTTACGCTTCTGTTCCTCTGAATGATTTACCATTATTCATACCTGATAGGCTGGCTTGCTGTGAGATTGCCAAACAAACCGTAATCAGTGGCATAAGTAAGGAGCTTAAGGAATATTCTAAGAAGGTATGGCCATCTTTTCCTATTCATTTAAGTTCCTATTCTTTGTTAGATTTCGGGCATGCTAAAGCTGAGGCAACAACCCTGGAGGACCTAAAATTGGTTCATGTCGAATTCAAAAGGCATGATCCATAGAGGATCGTAAGTAATCACTTAGCCAATTGCGGGCTTAAAAGGTTCGAACATGAAAATTCACCCTCGGATAACATTTTTCGAGGCACGAGATCTTATGCCGAGGTTTTGGCTCGGATACAAGCCCTGGCACCTGAAGAGAAGGCCAATGTTTTAAAATTCCAAGAACATCGATGGAGTTGCCTTTCCCCAGTATTGTGGGGTGAGAATCCAATAACAGTAGAGGTGCAGCAAAAAGAAGCCGAAGGCTCCAAAGATACAACACCTAGACAAGAAAAACACCAGGACAGGGGAGAGAAAACTAGGAGCCCGAAACCATAAATGAAAACTCCCGATCCGCCAAAAAAGCAGACTCTAGTTGCCACTCCAAGCCAATTAGCTAAGAAAATTGGAGATCCCATCACCTCCATTACTCCCTTACAGTCAACTAAGGGGAACATAGACACAGGGTGGTGTTGGTCACTATAATTGCTTATTTAACTAAACAATCAAGTGCTACATAAATTGTCAACCCAGGGAAGTCTGTTTATTTCAAAGGTAACCACGCACTATATATGCTCAATCTCAAAAGCAACCTAGAGTTGTAGTAAAAACATATTAATCACACTTTGCCTTGAACAACCTGAAGTTCTAACTTGAATTACAGGAAAGCAATCTACCTATTGCAGAGTTCAATGTTTAAAGAAATAACTGTCCAAAGAATCCTGGATTACATTAAGGAAATAACAAAATGGAAAAGAAATCCTTCAGGACACTGCAAAAGGAAAGACCAACTATTCTATAACCAGAGAACAGGACCCTATTCCCAAAGAAGGAATCTTCAACACCTGTTTCTGATCACCACACTTTTATGAACTCATTGCTAATTGAAATGATTGACACACACTGAAGACTAACTACCTCTTAATAGAGAACAGGACCCTATTCCCCAAGCAGGAATCTTTAGCACTTGTTTTCGATTAGCACACTTTCATGAACTCATTACTAATTGAAATAATTGACATGCACTGAAGGCTAACTATCTCTAACAGAGAATGGGACCTTATTCCCCAAGCAGGAATCTTCAGCACCTGTCCCTGATTATCAAGCTTTCATAAATTCACCAAACAGGATTGCTAACTAGAATGATTAACAGTTACCCAAGCATGAATCATATGAAAACAATGTAATCAATCAGTAAAGCAGAGTTTCAGCAAGACGGAGTTCAATAAAATAGTGTTTCAGCAAAACAGAGTTCAATAAAGTAGTGTTTCAACAAAACAAAATTTAATCAAGGCATGAACAGAAATAACACTAACACACTATAAAGCTAATGGGTGAATCTTGTGAAGAATGTGGGCCCTCCCTTCTCACAAGATTCCCCTGAAATGAAAGGAACTAGAGAGAAATGCTCAGAACAATCTTTTATTCATCTGTCAACTGTATCATATTACAATCTGAAGTAAAACACGTCCATCTGTGTAAAATCCTTTCTTAGTTAAAAAAAAAGATCCTCTCTAATGATGATTTCCTCTTATTTAAAGAGGATAATCCCCTCGATACAATTTGATCATCAAATTACATTTTCACATCTGAATCCTATTCTTAGTCAGATCCGATTTCTATACTAGAATAGGGTATCCTAGTCTCCTAGAACAGAATGTTATTACAAGTGTTGAGTGGGGTGTTGTTGTTGCAGCTGGAGTAATAGCTTCTTTATTTGTCTTCTTGTTACTATTGTTGTATGATGTTTCGACATTGCAAATTGCGGGTTGTTTCAGCCACAGGATTTGCGTTCTGACTGTTTCAGCAACTTGGTCTCAGGCAGCATTGATGGTTAATGTTAGCTTAAGGTGCGGCTGTTGTGGTCAATGTAACAGTTTTGTGTTGTTGTTTCAGCATCGTAGACCATGGAGGGTGTGACAGCTTCTTCTGTGTGAGTTGTTATTTTAGCATCGTAGACCACGGACTGTGTAACAACTTCTTCTATGTGAGTTGTTGTTTCAACATTGTTGACCACAGAGAGTGTAGCAGTTGTTGTTTCAACATCATAGACCTCAATGCTAATCTGCAATTCGAACTGTTTCAGCACTTATACATTTCTAATCAATGGTTAAGTACGAGAGTAATGTAAAATTATATGCAAAACAGATTAAACATATAGTAAAGAGAAGAGACGTTGTATACCTTTGGAAAGATAGAGTAAGGTGATAATGTGAGTTTAAATGTGAGTGAAACAAGGGTGTAAAGGTAGCAAAAAGTGTGAGCAAAAAGGTACATTGTATGGTCCTAACATCCCCCCCAACTTAAAATGTTGCATGTCCTCAGGAAACTTCACTCTGAATCAGAATTTGGATACCGACTCTGAGCGTGCAAGTTACTCAAGTAGTAGTTGTGGAAGGTGCTGTCTGTTGGAGCTCTGAACCCTTGAATGCGTTGTAACCTTTGCCAAGATGTTGTTTCGGCCTTCTTGGGCAACTTATAATGAATTTGATATTTCTCTGCTAGCATCCAGAGGATAGGAAAGTGAAACTGATACCCTATCCAGCTTCATCACATTATTGAACACACTTGATGTAGCTAGGTACCCTGGAGATTGCTATCTCAAGATTAGTGGGGCTGAAGGGATTGTGTTCTTGTCTTTTCATAGTAGATTGTTGCCAAAACATGTTATTTTCTTGTAGGGCAACAGTCTCTGTGGATCTAATGAACTATTGACAATCCTGAAGCACTGTTGTCTATAGTTGTTGAATGTGTTGAGTCATCCCTGGTTTCTTTAAAAACTGATAATACTCTGTAACAAAGGTGGCAACATTTTGAGGTTCTAGCATTATCCAGAGAAGGCGGTTGTCCGCGTTATTCTTGGCAGCTAGGAAGTAATCCTACCATATAATCTGATTGTTAAGGAAGGAGGTGAGTGCCCGAATCTGGATGTCACCGACAAGAGGGTTAAGGTTAAGCTGTCGGTTCTCAGGGATGGCCTCATTATGAAAATATTCCTCACAGAGGAGGTGTTGATCCATAGTAGAGGCTTCTGCAAAGGTTTTGACAAAATCTGCTGGATTTAACACTGCATGGGGTCTACCTTCTTTGATTGATTTGATCTGAAACCATGTAAGTCATTCCATGAGGAACAAAGAGTAATTGCAGGATGGTTTCCTTGCAGCCAATAAATTTTGTGCCAAGTCAAATATTAGGAGCAATCTGCCTTTTAGTTCTTTATTCTGTTTCTTAAGGGCACGAGATTCTTGGCGTGTTTTATCCAAAGCTTCCTAATTTGAATAGATATAATTTATCCAGATTTGTCTGTGTTCCTGCAGGCTTTTGGCCTGTGTAACAACAGACTTTTTTTTCCATTTCTCTATTATTGCCTGCTCATCCCATGGCTGAGTTTGTGTTTCAGCATTGCAAGTAGTAGGCTGAGGTAAGGTCTGAGTGGCTTGTTCCACAAAGGTGTGGGTATTGATCTGGTTGGGAGGGGCAGATTCATCAATAGGCAATGTTTGTACAACTTTATTAAGAAAAGCAGGGGTTTCAGATTTGACATTTGTTGCAGGCCAGGGCTCAATCTTCATTTTGGAAGGTCCTGCTAGTTCTTGTGAAACAACAGGATGTTCTTCTTTGACTTCCAAGGTCGAAGGTGCAGGGCAAGCTCTTGGCATTGGAATTTGAGCTACTTTGTAGCCTGCTTGATAGTAGATGTCCCCACATTGACTGCATATATATTTTCTACATGGATTCTCTATTGCAGTTCCCTCTGACATGGTCACTATGCGAGCTAGGGTGTACAAATTAAGTTCCTTCTCATAGGCTTCCTTTGTCGTGGCTAGCTCTTGCTCGTAGGATTCCAGTTCAAACTTTAGGAACTAATTTTCTTGTAATACAGAGGCCATTGTTGGTTCTGGTTGAGGGGTGACTGGTTCTTGTGTAGCAGTCACAGCCACACTAGCTGGTTCTTGTGGAGCAGCTACAGGATCGGCAGATGATTCTTGTGTTTCAGCTTCTTGATGTAAAGAAAGTAATGTCGCAGCACCCTGGACCTATGATTCCTGTGTCTCAATATCAATATCAGGAGCTGGTTCTTGTGTTTCAGCTGTAGCCGGTTCTTGTGTGACAACTATAGCTGGTTCTTGTGTTTCAGCTACTGAATGAGTAGCTGGTTCTTGTGTTTCAGCTACTTGATGAGTAGTTGGTTCTTGTGTTTCAACTACTAAATGGATAGTTGGTTCTTGTGTTTCAGCTACTTGATGAGTAGCTGGTTCTTGTGTTTCATCTACTAAATTTGAAACGGATGATGTCGCAACCCACTGAGCCTCTGGTTCTTGTGTTTTAGTGCCTGTGAGTGGAATAAGCAAAGATTCCAGGATTTGGGAAGTTGGAGGTGTATGGGGTATTAATCGGATGGGTTGGGGGTTTAGGGTAGTGGCAGTAGTGGCTGCCCTTATTGAGGTCCTTATTCGTTTTCTTTGTAAAAGGGCGGGAAGAAAGGAATTTGCTTTCGTTTGTGTGGGGGCTTTTCCTCAATGATGGGACAGGGAGAATTGTCTGGTTCAGAATCATCGCTAAGGATATGCATGGCAGGGGTGGATGATTCTGGTAAAATGTGGGGTGGGCTTGGTATGGTAGGGGGGTTAATTGGATTAATTAGGTCTGTAGGTAGACTATTAGGTATTTCTGGAGAATCTGGAGGGTTTTGTGGTTGTTGTTCCTGAAGATTTTCAGGAATTTCAACAGCTTCTTGGGGATCTATGGGTGGGTTGTTTAGTGGAGGGTTTTGTTGGGAAAAACCCTTTTGGATAAGAAGTTGAATGAGACGGTGATGGGTGAGTGAAAGCGTGGGATCTTTAGCCTTTTTACAGTAGTGCGACATATTCTTAAGACAACCGAGCAGATAATAAGGAATGTTCACCAATCTAGCATGCCGTAAATGAGACAAAAAGACAAAATCGTGCTGGTAGACTACCTGGTATCGGCCTTCATAGGTAAGGTAGTGTTTGACTAATTTTTCAACTTCCAGCCATGGAGGTGGCAACGAGCTGAGTCGGACACCCCGGCCTTTAGGTTCAATTTGTTCCCCTAGCAAGAGGAAATCCTGCTGGGCATTCAAGATGATATGTTTGTGGCTGAACAAGCGAATGCCAATGGTAGGGAGACCCGAAACCTGTGTTATATCCTCTTCTGTAACTAAAAGCCGAACCCCTTGAACAATGGAATGATCTTCCTGGAGATTTCAAGCAAATTGCAGAACTTGTTGTTGATCAAACCCCTGGAGTTTCTGAAAATAACCGAGCCATCCTGCCTGCAGAAAAATTTGATAGGCTTCTAGATACAGTTCTAACAAGGCTATCATGGTGGGTTTGTACCGTATAACAAGGCCTCCCATAGCTAACAACTCAGTAAAATACATCGTCAAAGAGTCGAGTAATAGCTTCTATGCAGAGTGAGTTTTTCGGGTGAAGGCATGCAAATGGTGGTGAAACAAATGAAAGCATGGTAAAAAGGAATTACGGTGGTTGATACGTGTGAAATGATGGTATAAAAGTTCGATATTTCCTCCCCCCCCTTCAAGTGCGGCTAATAATGATTTTACATGAGTGGTAATAATGAGTTGGAATCTTCTCATTAACTATAGCTTAATTGTATTTACATAAAATTTACATACCTCGCCTTTACCTTTTGATTCGTACTTAAAACAAAATATAATGCCTATCCATAATAGTTCTGCAGTGGCCGTGGCAGAGACTTTTGATTTGTTAGATGAATTGTATCAAGGATTTGTTGACTGGAAGGACAAAATGTAGTATGAGAGTGCAAAATCTTATTGACAGAAAATGATGAAAAGTTGGTGTTTCAGCCGTAGGAAGAACAGAGAAATGTTTGTTGAAGAGTGATGTTGTAGAATACTGCTGAAGAAGTGGTGTTTCAGCCATAGAAATAAGGGCGAAACAATTGTTGAACGGTGTTGTTTCGTCAATGGGAAAATGTGAAGAATTGCTGAACAATAGTGTTTCGACAATGGAAAAATGGCGAAAGGTTGCTAACAGTGGTGTTTCAACAATGGGGAAAATGGTGAAAGGTTGTTGAACAATGGTGTTTCAGCAATGGGGAAAATGGCGAAAAGTTGTTGACAATGGTGTTTCAGCAATGAGGAAAATGGGGAAAAGTTGTTGGACAGTGGTGTTTCAGCAATGGGAAAATGGTGAAGGGTTGTTGAACAGTGGTGTCTCAACAATGGGGGAGCTTTGCTCTTCTTGAAGTAAGATCATCCTTCCTTAATAGGCCTTTGCTTTGATCGAGAATCTGCAAAAATCAATTGTAACATGGTATTTCTTGACAGGGATTATTAGTAAACGAAATCTAATCTAATACTAAAGAAATTAAATTAAAGAATTAATTGCAATGAGGGGTAAGAGCCCCCTCTAAAAAGAGGTAATGAGAGTCTGCCACACATGTGGCTCTAAAATCTTCTTTGGAAATAGGGCGCTGGTACAGATGGAGCCGATGACCATTTACAAGTAACAGTGTTTTAGAGTCATCGATTGTGAGGAGCCTTACTGTTCCATTGGGGAAAATAGTGTCTACTTCATAGGGTCCAAGCCATCTTGTATGTAGTTTCCCTTGAAATTCTTTAAACCGAGATTCATACAGTAGGGCCCAATTACCTTTTTGGAATTGCTTATGCTTGATAGTTTTTTCATGCCATTTTGATCTTTGCTATTGAATCATATTTGTCTGATGAATGGCATCTAGTCTTTTTTTATCCAATTCATTAAGCTATTGCAACTTGGCTGTCTGTGCATCGGTCAAATCAAAGTTGACAGCTAAAGCAGTCCTTAAGGTTTTGATTTCAAATTCCACAGGAAAGACAACACTCTTTCCATAGACTAATTCATAGGGATAGAATCCTGTAGTATTTCTCCAGGTAGTTTTGTAGGCCCATAATGCTTTAGGGAGTCTGTGAGACCAATCCTTTCTGTTTTCCTTCACTGTTTTTGTGAGAATGGCTTCTATTACTTTATTTTTTCTTTCCACCTATCCATTGGCTTGGGGGTGGTATGCTGTAGTCATTCTATGCTGAATATGATATTTTTGAAGGGTAGCTTTAAAACCATGAGAAGTGAAAGGAGGTCCTCCATCTGTAACTAATTCTCTTGGCACTCCAAATCTGATGAAGATGTCTTCAAATAAGAAATATATAACTGCTTCTTCAGTCGCTCTATGGAGTGCTTTAGCTTCCACCCATTTGGTCATATAGTCTATGTAGACCACTATGTAAACTTTTTGATTGGATGGGGGGTTAATGGGTCCTACAAAGTCTAAGGCCCATCTTTCAAATGGTTTAAGTACTGTCTGGGGGTTTAATGGAATTTCATCTCTATGATTAGGTTGGCCCATTCTTTGGCAGCTATCACAGGCCCAAACATATTTCTTTGCATATTTAAAAAGTGAGGGCCAATAATACCCCATACTGAGAATTTTATGTGTTGTTCTCTTATCAGCAAAATGCCCTCCACAAGGGCCATCATGACAAGCTTTTAGTAGGTCATAAACCTCATCTTCTCTAATGCACCTTCGGATTTCTTGATCAGGTCCTGTATGGAAAAGACACCCACTTATCCAGCTATACCGAGCACTTTGTTGAATGATTCTTCTTTTCTCTCGGTGGGATAGGTGTGGTGGTAACTTCCCTGCAACCAAGTAGTTAGCGATGTCTACGTACCAAGGTGAGTGAGCAGAAACTGCAAATAGATATTCATCAGGAAAGGAATCATCTACTGGGGTATCATCATTAGGTGTCAACCGAGAAAGGAAATCAGCAACTACATTTTCTTTTTCTGCTCTATCTACAATTGTAATATCAAATTCTTGCAATAATAGTAACCATCTGGTGACTCGAGCATTTGTGATAGGTTTTTTCATTAGATATTTGATAGTTGAGTGATCAATATGGACAAGAGTAGAGTAGACAATGATGTAATGTCTAAATTTATTAATAGCATAGATAACTGCTAAGAATTCATTTTCGGTAACTATATAATTGAGTTCAGCAGGAGTCACATTCTTGCTAATGAAATAAATAGCATAAGGTAGATGATTTTCTTCTTGTCCCAAGACAGCTCCTATTGCAGTATCTGAAGCATCAGAGGATATATGAAAGGGAAGTTTCCAGTCAGGTCCTCTAAGAATAGGAGTTGTAGATAATTGATATTTAAGTGTATTAAATGCTTCCTGGAAAGAATTAGTCCATTTGAATTCAGCATTTTTCATCAGTAGCACAAACATGGGAGAAGCTATTTTGGAAAAAAAATTGATAAATCTTCTGTAGTATCCAACATGTCCTAGAAAACTTCTTACCTATGTTTGGGTTTTGGGAGTAGGAAGATCCTTAATTACTTGTATCTTGGATGGGTCTACCTGAATTCCTTGAGATGAGATAAAATGTCCAAGAACTATTCCTTCACTCATCATCATATGACATTTTTCTGTACTTAAGGAGAGGTGGGCTTGTATACATCGTTTAAGTACTTTCTCAAG
>ML829724.1:32199-45534 GCA_009831015.1 Picea engelmannii
TACCCCTCTAGGAAGATCACCAATAGGAAATCCTAATGTGGAAAAAGAGTTTTCATCATTTACCTCTCCTTCAGGACCTGCCTGTTCTTCATGATGCAATTCTTCATTGTACTCATCCATGTTTTCTTTTGTCTGCTCCCCTGCTGTGCTTGCTCTATCCTCAATGTTTCCTGTTGGTTTCTTGACTGTCTCAGGACTCCAAACTTCTTTCCCCATCTCAAATTTTGCTTCAAATGAAGGTTGGGATTTTGGTTTCCGCGAGTTTAGTTGTTGAGCAGTAGATTCAGACTTTGATATAATCTCGAGTCTTTCTTTCTCCTCTTCCTCTGCCCCTACCACCTGTAGGGTCAGCGTCTTTGGGGTCTTTGTGTCCTCTTCTTATGCAATCTTTGTATCTGAAAAACCATAAGTTCTTTTGAAATCTATAATTACCTTCCCCGGCAACGGTGCCAAAATGTTGGTCACTATAATTGCTTATTTAACTAAACAATCAAGTGCTACATAAATTGTCAACCCAGGGAAGTCTGTTTATTTCAAAGGTAACCACGCACTATATATGCTCAATCTCAAAAGCAAACTAGAGTTGTAGTAAAAACATATTAATCACACTTTTCCTTGAACAAAATGAAGTTCTAACTTGAATTACAGGAAAGCAAACTACCTATTGCAAAGTTCAATGTTTAAAGAAATAATTGTCCAAAGAATCCTAGATTACATTAAGGAAATAACAAACTCAAAAAGAAATCCTTCAAGACACTGCAAAAGGAAATACCAACTATTCTATAACCAAAGAACATGACCCTATTCCCAAAGCAGGAATCTTTAGCACCTGTTTCCGATCACCACACTTTTATGAACTCATTGCTAACTGAAATGATTGACACACACTGAAGACTAACTACCTCTTAACAGAAAATAGGACCCTATTCCCCAAGTAGGAATCTTCAACACCTGTTTCCGATTAGCACACTTTCATGAACTCATTACTAATTGAAATAATTGACATGCATTGAAGGCTAACTATCTCTAACAGAGAACAGGACCCTATTCCCCAAGCAGGAATCTTCAGCACCTGTCCCTGATTATCAAGCTTTCATAAATTCACTAAATAGGATTTCTAACTAGAATGATTAACAGTTACCCAAGCATGAATCATATGAAAACAATGTAATCAATCAGTAAAGCAGAGTTTCAGCAAGACAGAGTTCAGTAAAATAGTGTTTCAGCAATATAGAGTTCAATAAAGTAGTGTTTCAACAAAACAGAATTTAATCAAGGCATGAACAAAAATAACACTAACACACTATAATGCTAATGGGTGAATCTTGTGAAGAAGGTGGGCCCTCCCTTCTCACAAGATTCCCCTGAAACGAAAGGAACTAGAGAGAAATGCTCAAAACAGTCTTTTATTCATCTTTCAACTGTATCATATTACAATCTGAAGTAAAACACGTCCTTCTCTATAAAATCCTTTCTTAGTTAAAACAAAAGGTCCTCTCTAATGATGATTTCCTCTTATTTAAAGAGGAGAATCCCCTCGATAAAATTTGATCATCAAATTACATTTGCACATTTGAATCCTATTCTTAGTCAGATCCGATTTCTATACTAGAATAGGGTATCCTAGTCTCCCGTAACAGAATGTTATTACAAGTGTTGAGTGGGGTGTTGTTGTTGCAGCTGGAGTAACAACTTCTTTATTTTTCTTCTTGTTACTGCTGTTGTATGTTGTTTCGGCATCACAAATTGCGGGTTGTTTCAGCCATGGGATTTGCATTCTGACTGTTTCAGCAACTTGGTCTCAGGCAATAGCAATGGTTAATGCTAGCTCAAGGTGCGGCTGTTGTGGTCAATGTAACAGTTTTGTGTTGTTGTTTCAGCATCGTAGACCACGGAGGGTGTGACAGCTTCTTCTGTGTGAGTTGTTGTTTCAACATCGTAGACCACGGACTGTGTAATAGCTTCTTCTATGTGAGTTGTTGTTTCAGCATTGTTGACCACGGAGAGTGTAGCAGTTGTTGTTTCAGCATCGTAGACCTCAATGCTAATCTGTAGTTCGAACTGTTTCAGCACTTATACATTTCTGATCAATGGTTAAGTACGAGAGTAATGTAAAATTATATGCAAAACAGATTAAACATATAGTAAAGAGAAGAGACGTTGTATACCTTTGGAAAGATAGGGTAAGGTGATAATGTGAGTTTAAATGTGAGTGAAACAAAGGTGTAAAGGTAGAAAAAAGTGTGAGCAAAAAGGTACATTGTATGGTCCTAACATCCCCCCCAACTTAAAATGTTGCATGTCCTCAGGCAACTTCACTCTGAATCAAAATCTAGATACTGACTCTGAGCGTGCAAGTTACTCAAGCAGTAGTTGTGGAAGGTGTTGTCTGTTGGAGCTCTGAGCCCTTGAACATGTTGTAACCTTTGCCAAGCTACTGTTTCGGCCTTCTTGAGAAAATTATAATGAATTTGATATTTCTTTGCTGGCATCTAGAGGATAGGAAAGTGAAACTGATACCCTATCCAGCTTTCAGCACATTGCTGAACACACTTGTTGTAGCTAGGTACCCTGGAGATTGCTATCTCAAGATTAGTGGGGCTGAAGGGATTATGTTCTTGTCTTTTCACAGTAGATTGTTGCCAAAACATATTATTTGCTTGTAGGGCAACAATATCTGTGGATCTAATGAACTGTTGACAATCCTAAAGCACTGTTGTCTGTAGTTGTTGAATGTGTTGAGTCATCCCTGGTTTCTTTAAAAACTGATAATTCTCTGTAACAAAGGTGGTAGCATTTTGTGGTTCTGACCTTATCTAGAGAAGGCGGTTGTCCTCGTTATGCTTGGCATATAGGAAGTCATCCTTCCATATAATCTGATTATTAAGGAAGGAGGTGAGTGCTCGAATCTGGATGTCACTGACAAGAGGGTTAAGGTTAAGCTTTCGGTTCTCAAGGATGGCCTCATAATGAAAATATGCCTCACAGAGGAGGTGTTGATCCATAGCAGAGGATTCTGCAAAGGTTTTGACAAAATCTACTGGATTTAACACTGCATGGGGTCTGCCTTCTGTGATTGATTTGATCTGAAACCATGTAAGTCGTTCCATGAGGAACAGAGAGTAATTGCAGGATGGTTTCCTTGCAACCAATAACTTTTGTGCCAAGTCAAATATTAGGAGAAATCTTCCTTTTAGTTCTTTATTCTGTTTCTTAAGGGCGCGAGATTCTTGGCATGTTTGCTCCAAAGCTTCCCAATTTGAGTAGATATGATTTATCCAGATTTGTCTGTGTTCCTGCAGGCTTTTGGCCTGTGTAACAGCAAACTCTTTTTTCCATTTCTCTATTATTGCCTACTCATCCCATGGTTGAGTTTGTGTTTCAGCGTTGCAAGTAGTAGGCTGAGGTAGGGTCTGAGTGGCTTGTTCCACAAAGGTGTGGGTATTGATCTGGCTGGGAGGGGCATATTCATCAATAGACAATGTTTGTACAACTTCATTAAGAAAAGCAGGGTTTTCAGATTTGACATTTGTTGCAGGCCGGGGCTCAATCTTAAGTTTGGAAGGTCCTGCTGGTTCTTGTGTAACAGCAGGGTGTTCTTCTTTGACTGCAAAAGTCGAAGGTGCAGGGGAAGCTCTTGGCATTGGAATTTGAGTTACTTTGTATCCTGCTTGATAGTAGATGTCCCCACATTGACTGCATATATATTCTCTACACAGATTCTCTGTTGTAGTTCCCTCTGACATGGTCGCTATGCGAGCTAGGGTGTACAAATTAAGTTCCTTCTCATAGGCTTCCTTTGCCATGGCTAGTTATTGCTTGTAGGATTTCAGTTCAGACTTTAGGAACTCATTTTCTTGTAAGACAGAGGCCATTGTTGGTTATGGTTGAGGGGTGACTGGTTCTTGTGTAGTAGTCACAGCCGCACTAGCTGGTTCTTGTGGAGCAGCTACATGACCAACAGCTAATTCTTGTGTTTCAGCTTCTTGATGTAAAGAAAGTAATGTCGTGGCACCCTGGGCCTCTGATTCCTGTATCTCAGTATCAATATCAATAGTTGGTTCTTGTGTTTCAGCTGTAGCTATTTCTTGTGTGATAGCTATAGCTGGTTCTTGTGTTTCAGCTACTGAATGAGTAGCTGGTTCTTGTGTTTTAGCTACTTGATGAGTAGCTAGTTCTTGTGTTTCAGCTACTAAATGGGTAGTTGGTTCTTGTGTTTCAGCTACTTGATGAGTAGTTGGTTCTTATGTTTCAGCTACTAAATTTGAAACGGATGATGTTGCAACCCACTGGGCCTCTGGTTCTTGTGTTTCAGTGCCCGTGAGTGGAATAGGCAAATATTCCAGGATTTGGGAGGTTGGAGGTGTACGGGGTATTAGTCAGATGGGTTGGGGGTTTAGGGTAGTGGCAGTAGTGGCTGCCCTTGTTGAGGCCCTTGTTCGTTTTCTTTGTAAAAAGGGCGGGAAGAAAGGAATTTTCTTTCGTTTGCGTGGGGGCGTTTCCTCAATGATGGGACAGGGAGAATTGTCTGGTTCAGAATCATCGCTAAGGATATGCATGGTAAGGGTGGATGATTCTGGTAAAATGTGGGGTGGGCTTAGTATGGTAGGGGGGTTAATTGGATTGATTGGGTCTGTAGGCGGACTAGTAGGTATTTCTAGAGAATCTGGAGGGTTTTGTGGTTGTTGTTCCTGAAGATTTTCAGGAATTTCAGCAGCTTCATGGGGATCTATGGGTGGGTTGTTTAGTGGAGGGTTTTGTTGGGAAAAACCCTTTTGGATAAGAAGTTGAACGAGATGATGATGGGTGAGTGAAAGGGTGGGATCTTTAGCCTTTTTACAGTAGTGCGACATATTCTTAAGACAACCAAGCAGATAATAAGGAATGTTCACCAATCTAGCATGCTGTAAATGAGACAACAGGACAAAATCATCCTAGTAGACTACCTGGTATTGTCCTTCACAGGAAAGGTAGTGTTTGGTGAATTTTGCAACTTCTGGCCATGGAGGTGGCAACGAGCTGAGTCGGACACCCCAGCCTTTAGGTTCAATTTGTTCCCCTGGCAAGAGGAAATCCTGCTGGGCATTCAGGATGATATGTTTGCGGCTGAACAACTGAATGCCATTGGTAGGGAGACCTGAAACCTGTGTTATATCCTCTTTTGTAACTAAAATCCGAACCCCTTGAACAATGGAATGATCTTCCTGGAGATTTCAAGCAAATTGTAGAACCTGTTGTTGATCAAACCCTTGGAGTCTCTGAAAATAACCGAGCCATCCTGCCTACAAAGAAATTTGATAGGCTTCTGGATACAGTTCTAACAGGGCTGTCATTGCGGGTTCATACCGTATAACAGGGCCTCCCATAGCTAACATCTCAGTAAAATACATCATCAAAGAGTCCAGTAACAGTTTCTGTGCAGACTGAGTTTTTTGGGTGAAGACATGCAAATGGTGGTGAAACAAATGAAAGGATGGTAAAAAGGAATGACAGTGGTTGATACGTCTGAAATGATGGTATAAAAGTTTGATATTTCCTTCCCCCCCTTCAAGTGCGGCTAATAATTATTTTACATGAGTGGTAATAATGAGTTGGAATCTTCTCATTAACTATAGCTTAATTGTATTTACATAAAATTTACATACCTCGCCTTTACCTTTTGATTCATACTTCAAACAAAATATAATGCCTATCCATAATAGTTTTGCAGTGGCCGTGGCAGAGACTTTTGATTTGTTAGATGAATTGTATCAAGGATTTGTTGACTGGAAGGACAAAATGTAGTATGAGAGCGCAAAAGCTTATTGACAGAAAATGCCGAAAAGTTGGTGTTTCAGCCGTAGGAAGAATAGAGAAATGTTTGTTGAAGAGTGATGTTGCAGAATACTGCTGAAGAAGTGGTGTTTCAGCCATAGAAAGAAGGGCGAAACAATTGTTGAACGGTGTTGTTTTTTCAATGGGAAAATGTGAAGAATTGTTGAACAGTAGTGTTTCGGCAATGGGAAAATGGCGAAAGGTTGCTGACAGTGGTGCTTCAGCAATGGGTAAAATGGTGAAAGGTTGTTGAACAATGGTGTTTCAGCAATGGGGAAAATGGCTAAAAGTTGCTGACAGTGGTGTTTCAGTAATGGGGAAAATGGCAAAAAGTTACTGGACAGTGGTGTTTCAGCAATGGAAAAATGGCGAAGGGTTGTTGAATAGTGGTGTCTTAGCAATGGGGGAGCTTTTCTCTTCTTGAAGTAAGCATCGGGGAAGAGTTCTAAGTTTTCCATTTTGGACCAGACCTGAGGTAATACTTTTTTGAAAGAATGGGAACGTAGCATATCGGAAGGCAAATTGCAAGCCAAGAAGGTAAGGAAATCTTGTGAAGAGGCTTTTGGTTCTATAGATGGAAATCTGTTAGGCATTGATAGCGAGAGTAATGCTGAGACACTGAGCCAAATGAATATGGTGAAACTCTCACTTGATATATGAGAAAGAAGAAAGATATTCGGCCGAAGTCTCAGAAGTAACTCTGGCAGACATAGTTCAAATAGATAAATGGATAATTAAACCAAGTGTGTAATTGTGCGCTATCGACACCCTAGACTGAAAGATGGAAGAAAGGTTGCCACAATTAGTCAGAGATTGTTACATTTTTTAGGCCAATTGTCAAGCGGAACCTTCAAGGTTAATATCTCAGCTGGTGGAAAAATGTGTCTCTTGTACCAAGCATGCAAGAGCACAGGCTTCTGGTACCGAATAAAGACATAGAATAAAGAAATAAAATGATTGATCTCCTTCTCGTTGTAACTGAAAATCCTGGAATGATTGGGATTCCATCATATGTAAATTTGTATAAATATACAGTAGAAGGAAGGAACAAAGGCTGGACCTTTTTGGGTCGATTGTAATAGAGATTTTTTCTTCCTCGAGAGTTAATACAAAGCAAATCTGAAGATTCTCGATTCCTTCATGACTGTGTTATGAGTTTATTTCCTTGTATTTCACATTTCATTTCATTTCATATATGTATTTGATGAATTCTTCGCTATAATTTAGTACAACCTCTACTATAGTGAATAAATTTTAGTTTTCTATATTGTTTACCATTTTTCCTCTGTACCAGCTATCAGCAGGTATAAGACCATTGAACATTTTAGATTTCTATATATATTTTATGCTTCATCAGGTTATTTCTTTATCTTTTTTCTTCTTCTGTTTATAAGTGAGATTCTCCCTTGATAGGAGCATTACATGATAGACAACTTAATGTTTTCCTTACACCTCAAACACATTTATTAAAATATAACTCAGTTACGGGAAAGGGCCTTTGGTTTGCACCCTATTTTCACTGCTGGAGCTATAACTCTCCTTTATATGACCGAAATCGAGACAGCATCTAAAAAAAATTCTTTGAGATTTTTCTTATCATTCTGTTCCTCTATGACTATCCCTGTGACAAGAAAACCTAATATTGAACCCGGACTGTCAGATCAAACACATATTACCTTGAATCTTTTCGATACTATTCTTAAAACAGCCACTACCCGCGTCAAACTGGAACGTTTGTGGGCAACAATTGAAAGAGACATAAACATCCAGGAACAGTTGGAAGCTAGACAACAACCTAGAAATCAACCCTAGTTTCCCTTGTCGAAGGTTGACATTTTCTTCCTTCTCTACCCCTTACTCACTTTCGGATGCCTAGACACTGTACTTCTAAGCCTTAAGTACAGACACTGGAACAACACCTGTAATCTTCCTTGTAGATACTCCTACCCCCCTTTATTGTTTCTACAAATATTTTTGGATATGTTTCTTGCTCTGTTGTTTTGGAGCTTGATCATTTTTCTATCTAATTGTATCCAAGTCTAGACTTGTCATGATGAGATTTTTTACTGTTGATAATGTCATCCAAAACTTTTGAGCTGTTTTGCATATTTTTCTTTTGAAGATCCTTTCTTAATGTGGCAATCTTTGTTTCCAAATTTCCAATGATCTTGTCTTTTTCTTCTAGCTATTCTTTGAGTGCTTCTTCAATTCTTTTATCTTCTTCTATTTGAACCTTCAAATTTGTGAGCATTTGTTCTAGTTCTTGAGTGACTTCTTTCTTGTCTAGTTCTTCTTGTAGTTTCTTGTTTTTCTTCTTTTCTCTTTTGATAACTTCTATGGCACACATTAATTCCTCTCGGTAGTCAACTTATGCCTCTTCAATTTCTTCTTCGACTTCTTCATATTCTTCTTCGGCTTCTTCATATTCTTCTTCAGAGTCTTATTTATCAGAGTCTTCTACTGCGATGAATAAAACTCTTTATGTCTCACTGTCACTGACTTCATCTTCATCTGATGATGAGATGTCTTATTTGGTGCATAAGCTTTTCTTGAAAACTTTATTTGTGGTTCTTTTGCCTTTATATGTTTTTTTTCCTTTTGAGTAACCTTCATCATTTATATTTTTATTATAAGGACATTTGTTAGCAAAATGACCAATACCATCACAATTAAAACAAATTAAAGGAAGCTTACCTCTATACCTACCATCAGTTCCCTTGTTCAGTCTTTTGAAAAAGTTGGCCACTTCTTCATCATCTTCCGAGGCGTCATTGTTGCTGTTATGTTCTTATTTTTTCCTTCCCTTTTGCTTTGACTTTTTGGATGATTCGAAGGTTTATTATTTATATCTGGATTTTCCTGTTTAGTTCTCATTTTATATGCTGTGAATATTCCATGTAATTCGTCCATGCTTATTGAGTTTGGATCTAATCTTTCTTCTAGTGCTGATATCTTAGGGTCAAATCTCATAGGAAGAGATCTTAGTACTTTTTGAACAATTACATATTCTTTGATTTCTTCTCCCAATCCTATGATTGCATTTATTGTTTCATCAACTCATAAAAAGTAAGCTGCAATATTCTCATCTTCCTTCATCTTAAGTTGTTCGAACTTACCTTTGTAAGTTTGAAGCTTTGCTTCTTTGACTTTTGAATCTCCTTCATAAATATTTTGAAGTTTGTCCCAAATCGCTTTAGCGGATTTACAATGTGCAACTTTGGTGAATATCGTTTCACTAAGACCATTCAAAAGTGCATTTTTGGCTTTGGAATTATTCTGACTGATTTTCACTGCTTTGTCATTTGTTGGCAGAATTGTTGGTGATGTGTATCCATCTACAATTGATTGCCAAATTTAAAATCCTTGTGCCTGTATACATGTTTTCATCCTTATACTTCAAAATGCATACTTTTGTCCATTGAACTATGGTATTCCATTTTTAAACAAGTTGTTTATCTCCATGATCTACCTTTCAGTGGTTAAACTGATTTTTGAAGGAACTAGCTTTGATACCAATTGTTGGATTACTAAGAGGGGGGGTGAATCAGTAATAGAGAAATAAAATCATTTTTAACCATATAATCCATGTGTTATATCAATGTAGAACTATCATCCAATAATTGTAGAGTAAATAAGCAATGAATAAATGAACAATCATAAACATACACAGTACACCAATGTTTTATGTGGAAACCCAAAGCGAGAGAAAACCACAGAATTACTTTTCTTATATGTCTTGAAGAATTACATTCATTGGAAGCAAAAAATTCCTTTGTTTTCCAGTTGCAACTGGAAGGAGGCTCCAACCCCCTTGTTTCTCAGGCTACAACTTTAGGAAAGCTCCAACTCCCTTATTCTCTGGCCACAACCAGAAGGAGGCTACAACCCCCTATGTTATTCGGCTACAACCGGAAGGTGGCTACAACCACATGTCATTTCCTTGTCCAACTGCCCTGAAGTAGAAGTAGAATGATGGAACCACTGTCACATTATCACTATGAGATATACCACTTTAAACCTATACCAATAAACCTAAACCATGTATCAACAATGCATCAACCTGTACCATAAACAAGTGCATCAACCATGCACCAACCTGTACCAAACAACCTATAATCAGCATGTACCATAAAAAAGTGCATCCAACCATGTACCAAGTATGTACCAATCATGTGTCAACTACTCATCAACCATGACTCATCAATATGTACCAACATCATCAACTATACACCTCATGTATGTGCCAACTCATCAACTACTTGTCTCAACCATGTACCCAACATGTACCTTAACCAAAAGCCCTCATCAATTTCATCATCCAAATATGATTTGTAACTTTGTAATAGACCTAGTATATATGATCACATACCTGCAAACCTTCCTTAAATTTCACAGCAAGAGACTAGCATTTTCATCAAACTTTTCTTTAGTCTTACATGACTAGTTTGGGATTAGTCAACAACCCTAACTTGAAATAATCATAACTATGTACCTGTAATGAATGAAGATATGAAAATAGTACAAAATGTAATTCATTTTGTTTAGTGCAATTCCTCCAGGTGTCACTACTTGGAACCTCTCAAAAAAGGAGTTATAGAAAAAATGGCATACCTTTTTGAATTTTTTCTTATTCTAGAGAGCGACCTTGTAGAGAATGCCCCGCACAGAATATTTGTTGAATGAATCTAAAAATGTTACACATAATACTACAGAATGTACTCTAACCATTACATTTTGTCTTACTGAATTTGGATATGTTATGAAGAAGTTATGATGTTTTTACCCGAAACACATATTTAGACTAGTTTCAGGACTAGCCACAAACCCTATTTTCCACGGAGTGTAATGCCAAAAATACAACTATCCACAAGCTAAAAATTTTACCACATATACTTGGATATGTTTCCTCAATGTCCTATCAATTTCACGGTCTGAATCATTCTATAAAAATAGTTATTGTGAAAATGGTGAGATGACCTGTAAATAACATACCTTAGAAAGCATCATCAAAAGAATTTATCCTCCCTTGAATTCTGGCCTTATTTTCGTCACCTTCCCTCTGAAATTTGGCTTAGATATCCTTTGGTTACCTCAATAACCTATATATATTCAATATTATCAAGTGTGATATAAATTGAGAGATCCTTGCCTCTTATTTATACTCTCCAAGTAGCTTCCTTAGAAGCATCTTTTAGGTCACTTTGCCCACTTTCCTTATTTTAGGGTGAACCCACTTCTAATTTCTCCATTAAATTTATTATTTAAATAATTTATTTTGTATTCACTTTATTATTTACCTTCTAAAATATCTTAAACCACTTTGACTACTTTGACCTTTTGGGGCTTCTAGATGACATATGAGGGTCCTCCAACTTCGTAAGGCCATAACTCTCAAACCGTGAGGAGTTATGTGATGTTCCACATACCACTAGAAATGGAATGACATGTACTATCAATATAGAATAGTATTACCTACAAATATATCAAAACTCATACCATTATCCATCAAAAAAACTTGGGTCCATTACCCAAAATTGGGTTCTCCAACTTCTCATGGCCATTACTCTCTAACCGTGAGGAGTTATGTGACGTTCCACATACCACTGGAAATGGGATGACATGTACTATACATATAGAATAGTATTACCTTAAAATATATTAAAACACATATAATTATACATGAAATAACCTTGGGTCCATTACCCAAACCTTTTTGCTACCAGAATTCACTGTTGGACTTTCTTCAAGGGTTGACATCAATGACAACCAAACTTAATCAACAATAGAACTTATGTTAAAAGAGAGAAATTTATGGATCGAGTTCCATACCTTGGTTTGGTATTTTTTGAGATGATGTGATAAATAATGAATAGCATTTTTTACATGTTTAACTACAATTTCAGAATCACCAAATACCATCAAGCTTTGCACCTTAAGATCTGTGACCTTCTTTAGTCCCTACAGGAGTAATTCATATTTTGTTTTGTTGTTTGTACACTCAAATTCTAATATACATGCAATGAATGTATTATTACCTTTGGGGTCAATCAAAACATAACCAACACCAGATCCTTCACAAGATTTAGATCCATCAAAGTATAAAGACCAGATTTCATCATCAACAACAATTTTTGCATCATTTTTAAAAATTGTCGCCTGAGTATAGGATGATATTTCAGATTGTTGATTTGGGTTTGGAATAATGGATATTTCAGTGATGAAATTCCCAAAGAAATTGTTCATACCTTGACATTCAAATGCATTTACACTAGTAGTAAAAGGCTCATTTAAATCATTTAAATCTGTAACAGTGTACTTCAAATAACGTTCCCTATTAATTATGAGCTTGTTAGGTTGGCCTTTTTTCAATAACCAAAGATGAGACCAAGCTGTAGAAAAATAACCGTGCAATTTTTCAGACCAATATCTGTTCAAGAACATGTCATAAAATTTTGGAATATCAGTGACAACTATGTCAATTACTTGGCTCACTTTTGGGTTAGATGATAATCTAATCAATACATATTTAAGTTCACCAACAAATGTGACATTAGTTCTGTCTAGCTGAATAATTTTCAAATTGGAAGGTTTGACTTCATCATTAATCTTCTGAAAAATAGAAAAAGGAATTACATTTGACAAGGCCTCATAATCCACCATACAATTATGCACATTTTTGTTGAAGATTTCGAAAGTTAACAGGAATGGTGATGTTATCACTCCAAAAGTCACCATAGACTGTAATCAAGTGAGCTTAGTAACATCAAAATATTTGTAAATGTAAATGAGTTTTTAAAAGGTCAAGTGGACAAGACTCAAAATAATAAGGTTTTAACTCAGAAATCTGGGCTAGCATGCACAAGAAAATGAGGTCTTGATTAGCTTCAGTTAGTTGTTTAAGAATAAATATGAGTAGAGGGAAGTGTTGGAGTTACTTCACACACACCTAGGATTTCTTTTTCCTAAGGTTTTCATTTTTTTATTAGTCATAATTAGTCATTATCCAGCCTGTTATATTTTAGGAGAGAATATTCCACCTGGAGAATATTCTCTTTCAGTTCACACTTCAGTTTGATTAGTTGAGTTGAGTTTAGATGTTGCATTGGGATCATCACCATGAAACATTGGGATCATCACCATGCTAATTCGACCTTGCCTTGGTATCATCACCAGAGTCATGCATCAGCCTTGATTCCTTGAGTTAACTCCTCACTACTTTATGTTCAGTCAGTTAACTAAACACTAGTTGACTAGTTAACTCAACTAGGTGGCAGTGTTGGACAACTAAGAGGGGGGGTGAATCAGTTGTTACCGTGCTTAAAAAATTATGCTTCTTTTAAAATCTTTAAAAGGCACTCAATGATCACAATAATGCAGAGAAATAAACAATGGCACATTCAGCATCAGTCACATATATGAGAAACACAGAGACAGATATTTCCCAAGGAAACCCATACAGGGTAAAAACCTCTTCTTCTTTATATGATAAGTATTATTTACATTCTTTACATTATCATACAT